>JBAJNP010001356.1:0-63435 GCA_036877545.1 Yasuhikotakia modesta | reverse complement strand
TAGACTATTATCTCCTTACGTCTGAAATGTACGATCTCATCCAGGTTCATGTTGGTCAGGTTTACCTCACCAGGGAAGAAAACTGACCCGTAACCTGCAAAACAAAAGGTCAAATAGATTTGTTTTTGTGTTATTCTTTATTAATGTGCCATTGGGAATTCCAGAATCTCTACTGTTTGGCAACATAAATCTATAGGCAGTAATTTTACCTTTCCTGCCAACAGTGAAGTTCTCCACGATACATTCACCATTCTCATTCAACATCTTTCCCAGCTCCTCCATGGAGGGGATAGTATAGTAGCCAACACGGTAAAGAACTATACCTTGGAGAGAACAGAAAAGTGTAGAGTAAGAACATTTGTGGAATCAGCTTACTGTCCTGTAACAGGATGTACATGATATAAAGTAATTATGTGTGGAATTATGTGCTGTGGCGATACAAGATGGTCTACTTTATTTTGGCCCTTATTCCTTGATTCAAAACAAGCTGTTTCACTGGACTACTTTGTTTGTTTTATGGCTATTTTATGATTTTTTTGGCAAACATACCAGCTGGGTGAGGAGGTTTCTGAGCCTCCAGCTCCTCATCTCTCTCCTCCTGAATGGAATCCTCTGCCAAAGAGATCTCCTCACTGCTGGCCTCCAGGCCATTGCGATGACTAGCAGTTCCACGCATGTTGAACTCGGTGATGGTGTCTTGTAGTAACTGGCTTGGCTGGTTGTGTGGAATGGGTTTGGTGATTGGGTTGGTGTAAAACTTGGAGACCTCCAGATCATCTTCTCCACTTCTCTCTGCTGTCATATCTCTGCTATCTCTCTCATCCATACTCAAACTAAAAAGTGACCAAAAAAGTAAATTTGTTTGACTGCATCAGTCCATCCATTAGCATTAGGTGATCTTCGGAGTCAAACCGTCTTATCAACAGCATGTGAAAGCATGTGAATCATTGAGGGTGAAGGTGGTTTAATTACTAATTTACCTTCTTATTAGGTGTATAAAGATATTCAAAACTGAACAGACCAACAACAACACAACCATTAACACCACATCCCCTATTGCCCCAACTCAGCCCTGGCCCATTGCTGAAGTTGACCCCACTTTACCTTATACCACAAAACTAGGTTGTCTTCCTTGACATTTGATTAAATTAGCGCACTTAACACCTAAAAAAACCACAGTATTTTCGTAAATGTTACACACCAGGGTCTGAAATTCTTTGTGGGATTGCAGGTATTCCGCACATTTTTCAGTATAGCAGCCAAATCTACACTTATGATCGTCACTCCCACTAACCTGAGACCATTCTGTGGGTACTCTGAAGGGGAGGCCAGATCATCAGCTTCTCTGTTCATCGAGTTGTTATACAGACTGCTGTTATTGAGGTTCTTCAACACAAGCTTCTTTATGCTCTTCCTAACACACATCAACCAGACAGGAACAATGAGTAAGTGCACTAGAATGGAGTCTTATCTTCAAGAGTAGGGGGAGATACAAAAACCAGTTCTTACCTAGGCATGAAGGCTCCATTTGTGTGAGAAGGTTCATCATCATCAAGTCCATCAAAAAGCTGGGACTTGGAGGAGCCCGAGGAGGACAGGGCTTTTGGACGTACACGTGTGGCAGGGCGAGGGGTCAGTTTGTACTGAGTGGGAGTTGTCAGGGCTTTTTGAGCAGCTGGATTTGTGGGCTTCAGTCGCTAATGGGGAGGGACAAGTTGGGTTAGCAACAATTCCAGCACCAAACTCTCGCCTTTTTGATCAACAGTAGTAGACACATATGAACAAACCTCTTCCTTCTTTTTAGGGTCAGATAGTGGATTTCTAAAGAGAGGCGAGTCTCCGAAAGGTGAGTAGGCCAATGCACTGATCTGCTGCTGGAGAACAGCTTGCTGAGCAGCTGCTGCACTGGGGTCAGTCAGAGCTGAGACCAAAACACACAGGACACCAATATTATGCAAACCCTTCTCACAAGATTGCGTCAACTTAACCAACAAACCAATATAGGGAATAAAGTATCTGTACTGACCCACAGGCTGTTGGGGACCAAAATTCAGAGTGCTGGCTCCAGTGTTGAAACCTCCAGCCCCGAACGTACCCACTGAACCCAGGGTTGTGCCTAGCTTGTTTTGATTGTTTCCAAATAATGATGTCTGCACTGTTCCTAAAGTTGTTAGGATTCAAATATACATGTCATGTTTTGCTTCTTACAATAACAAACACTGCAACAATTACAAACGGCTCATCTTAACACATACCCCCTCCAAAGCCAGTTCCCAATCCTGTTCCGAGGCCTGTTGTAGCAGTTTTATTACCAAAAAGACTCCCACCTGTAGCAGCTCCACCAAATCCTTAAAAGACACCAAGAGTAACATTTACAAAGCTCTACTTGTTTAATTATATATATTACAATTTTCAGATCATTTGGATCACATCAGTGTTGCCCATCACATTTGCTACCACAATGTGGATTGATTTCAGGATATACTGGAAATAAAGACTCACCAAAGGTTGAGGTGTTTGTGTTATTTCCTAGAGTGAGCGTAGGTTTATTTCCAAACAGACCAGTGGCTGTGCCAAAGGAGGGTGCGCTAGTGGTGGTGGTACCAAATCCAGCTGGCTTATTACCAAAGAGACTCTGTAAAATTATAGAACACAGTAGTCAAATCAAAGGATGCAGTCAGATCAGACATGTTAAACTGGACAAAACAAGAACATAAATGTAAATGAAAAGATGCAACTTACTTGTGTACCCACATTCCCAAATCCAGCATTAGGTTGACCAAAGAGTCCAGTGCCTGTGCCAAAACCTGCTGCAGTGCTGGTGTTAGTGTTTCCAAACAGTCCTCCAGCCTGTGAGGGAGCAGTATTTCCAAACAGACCCTAAACAGATACAAGATATTGAATTAAAGAATGGTCTAGACTAACTGTTAGATTAGAATCTTTACCAGTACAATCAGTCAAAACACAACACTTGCTGGTACTCACCATACTGCTGGTGTTGGGTTGACCCATAGTATTGGTGTTACCAAAGGTGAAACCAGTGTTTTGGGGGGTTGTGGTGGTGGAGCCGAATGGTTTGAAGAGACTGGAACCCTGCTGTGGTTGTGACTGTGGCTGGCAAAACAAACTTCCTGTGGTTGTGCCAAAGCCTCCTGTACCTGTAGTGCAGAGTTACCACAAATGGTTTAAGATGTTTAACTTCAGTTACATGTATCCTATTAAAGTTCTACTTTGCTGTTCAAAGAACTTACTGGTGCCAAATGAAGTCTTATTCTGACCGAAACTGAAGCCAGTGTTTGCAGCCGAGGAGCCAAAGAGTCCAGTACCGGTGCTGGGTGTAGCTGTGGCTGCAGCTCCAAACAGACCACCTGTCCCAGCTGCCATAGGGTTGGAGGGCCCTTTTCTTCCTGCCTGGTAATCCTCAAGCCTCAATTCCTTATTGCAAGAACAAAATATATTGTTACAGTTCTATTGAGAATATAAATGGCTTAATATACTTTTATTGGCAGACAGTTTCTTATCAAACAGTATACAGTGTATGTACTGTGTTTTTAACAATGTTGCTAAGGAAATGGGTTTAGTACTAAGAGAGAGAACTTTTCCTACCTCTAAGGATTTGTTCTCATATTCCTTCATGGCGGTGATACACTGGTGTTTGGTGTTGATACTGGTTGTCACACCTGCTTTAACCATTGTGTCACTCCCAGATGGTGGCTGTTAGAAAACATTCAAAGTTCTGGATAAATAACCTCACATAAAAGCAACAAAAATAAATACCATTCATGAAAACACATATAAAGGAAAAATGTTTAAACCAACCAAAAATTTGATTGTTGTGCCTGGTGGTGCCGCGGTGAAACTTGATGCTCCAAACAAAGAAGCTGAAGCTCCTCCGAAAGGGTTGGATGTTGTGTTGGTTGTCCCAAATAATCCGCCACTGCTGGTACTGGTACCAAAAGCTGTTAAGCAATGGATTGTTATTTAGATCCATATAATAAATGTAATACTTTATGGCCACAACAACAATGCAGAAAACTTACTGCCAAAAGCAGCAGGTTTGTTGGCACTGAAGGCATTATTCGGCTGGGAAAACAGGCCTCCACCGCCAGTATTGGTGTTTCCAAAAAGACTATTTGATGTGCCACTGGTGGCACCAAACCCGAATCCACTACTGGTGGAAGATGTCACGGGTTGACTGAAAGTGCTTGAGCCAAACAGACCACCTTGAGGACAGACATTAGATCACAAACATTAAATCATATAGCTGACAATTTCTTTCTCATGATCAGTCATGATGTTTGATTTTGTTTCTGTGGAGGATGTCAGTGAACAGTATTCTACATACATCTATCACTTAAGGATAAAGATAAACACACCAGGCTTGTTCTGTGTGGTCCCAAACAGTCCTCCTGTGTTGTTTGCTGTCCCAAATGCTGATGAACCAAAGCCCCCTGCTGCTCCAAAGCCGGTATCTGATGACAAAAGTTAGCACAATATTTTATGTTGCCTCTTTGATGCATTTAATCATCCCATTTAAATTACCCAATTTCACACATATTTAACTTACTTTGCTGCCCAAACGTTGATGAAGTCCCAAATCCTCCTGTCCCTCCCCCAAAGGGAGCACCAAAAGATTTGTTGAACATCTTGCACTGCTATAGTGCCTGCATATGTCTGTATAAAAGACACGTCCACTTACTGTTTATTAACGTGTATTATAAAGTCTATAGCAAATATCCTTGAGATAATTCATGGTTGATAATTCAATAAAGAAAATTAAAGAACATTTAAAATAAAACGCGTTTACATTCAGACAGACCACCTTTAAATTTTTACTTCTGACCTTATTTTCATACCACCTGTCCTTTGTTTTACTTGATCTATTGCTTAAACTATTTAAATTCAACTTCAAATTTGACAACATTAGCAACACTGCGCGCCAGGAAATTGACACAAATTTACGACCTGTGAGAAAGACGTATTACAGCTTTGCGAAAGGTATGTATTAAAAAAACATGACAACTTATCACAGAAAAATGTTTTGGCTTGTAGCGGATCAAACCTGAGAGAACCAGTCTGAACAGACAGCTGCGAACCAACGCAGCTACCAAATAGCAAGTATGGCTATCATGTGCTTAAAGTTGTCGTTTCAACCACGATTATACAATTTTAAGGGTCGCTGCAAAATAGATCAATGTAAACATCCTTTTAGTATTACACAACTGTATGGTATTTATCAACGACACGAGACGCAAACATCCTACTTTCAAATTCATAAGGGTCGCTAAAAATGCTAACCGGCTAGCAATCGGTTTTGAGACTGAATTTAGTCAACAAAATACCTACACAGCCTTACCGTTTATTTTACTGTGGTTACTTCACTAAACAACGGGCAAATTAATCTTCTCCCGAAAGGCTCAATGTTTACCGCAAACTTGTGTCCTCTGTTGTTGATTTTGTACATCAACTTACCAACTTTTCGTCTCTGCGTTGTGTCGGTGGAAGGGAAGCAAATGGCTAGTAGCTAACTCATAGCAAACCGCGTCATATCTAGACCTCTGGCGTCATCACGCAAAACGTGACCATTTATTTTTCTTTGCCTTTTCACTTAATGTTATTGAAATATTTTATTGTACTTGTAAAGATGTAAACGTATCGCGTTTCTAAGGTGACTGAACAATCTAGAATAATACTTACGGTGTACAGAAGTTATTAATAAAGTCTTTGTATAAGAAGCATACGGAAAAATTTACAACCTATAACAGGATTAGTATAGTTTCTATTGTCGATTATTGCTATTTTTACACAGACAATTAAAGACAATAAAACTGTAACAATAAAAATCGATCTATTAATGGGTGTATGATTTGTACTGCTATTTTCAGACAGTAGGAGGCATGAATGAGCTAAACACACATATTATTGAATATTAGAAGAAGAAGAAGAAGAAGACGTCATCAAGCGATCGTTTAAATAGCACGAGGAGCACCCGTAGAAGTTCTTTCTGGTGCTTGTGCAGCCGTGAGGGTGTTATAGATGTGAATAGAAAATCCCAGAAAAATACATCCCAGTATAGGAATGCGCATTTCGGTTTTACTTGGAAATTAAAACATAGTTGCTTTAGTTTTAAAAATTAAAACTAAATTACAGTGGACCTAAATCACAGCTTCTGTAAGGGAAATGTGCCTGTCTGGCCCTTAAACAACACGTGACTGCAGTTATTAGTATAGTTATTTTAATGGAGGTTTTTAGTGATATGTTAAAAATATGTAACAAATATTTTGACGTTTGATGGTTTACGTAATGATCTCAGGTAAGACAGGTTTCTAGATTTTTCCTATTTACAATTACACTGTTTAATAAAGTGTTATGATGAAGACCAAACTGAAAAAGCTGGAATTACCGGCAGATTGTTTAGTGGTGATTATCGGTTTTCTGAACTGTTTTATTTTCATTAGTAATGTGAATACATGCATGATCTGTTGTTTATACATCATTTTCTGTGTCGTTTAAGATCTTCGTTCGGGCGTCCAAAATTGATGGTGAGACGTAAACCTTTCTGTTATTTGGACTATCTGCTGAGTTTACGTACTTTACGTACATGACCTGCTGTTGACAAGTTTGTTTGTCTTCTAGGTGTTTGAGAATTCCACATTTACGGTGAGTATTAAGAATGCTTGTATTAGATATTTACTCAGTTTATTACTATGATGAAACCTAAACTGATTATAGCTGGAATTACCGGCAGATTGCTCAGTGGTGATAAATGGTTTTCTGACTTGTACTGGAGAATCTTTAAGCTTCTGTTATTTATATATATATATATATATATATGGCCTGCAAATGATTAATTTAAGTGTTTTTCCCCCACCAGATTCAAAACGAAGTGACCTGAGTTTTTAAATGATTGTTTTTTTTTTTAATGTCATACTACTTGCATATATTTATTGTAAATGTGAATATCCAATAAAAAGATACATTTAATTATCAACATGTCTCATTATTTATTAGCACAAGGGAAATGTACATAAACATATTGAGCTACATACGTATATTTAGCTGTTCTAATATACATTAGAACAAAAAAAACACCCATTGATTTCTGTTGCACTGACTTATTTACAAAAAATGGTCAACAAACCTTCAACAATGTGCATTAATCAAACTCTCGTCTCAAGTGTAAACCACATCATACCCCAACTAGACTTGTTCACAAAAATTTAGGCTCACCAGATCATTGTGCAGCAACTAAACTTGTCCAAACTTTCACAATGTCCATTGTCAGCAGTTAGTCAGCGCTTAAGCCACTTGCTAGTCTTCTTCCTTTTCGATATGAGGCTTTGCAGCAGAACGAGCAATCTGTCGAGCCAGATATCTTTCTCTGGCTGAATTTACTGTCTGTTCGCTGCTACGCTTAGCAAATTTACTGACTTCCTGATGCATGTCACTCTTATCTTCCTCCACCTCTGGCTTGTCTTTTTCCTTGTCGCTGTCACTTTTCCTCTCTACCACTTTCTCATCCCTATTCTTCCTTTTGCTGTCCATTTTATGGCTTTCTTTGTCCTTGTGACTGTCTCGTTCTCCCTTCCTTTCCCGTTCTCTCTCTCTTGGACTGCTGTCTCTTCTGTCTCTCCTACCATGTCTGTCATCTGCGTCCCTGTCCCTCCTGTCTCTGCCTTTTTCTTCCCTTTCTCTATCACGTTCCCTCTCTCTTCTGCGGTCCCTGTCTTCCTTCCGGTGACTCTGCTTGTCCTCCCTCTCTCTTTCCCTCATCCTCTCTTTTTCCTTCCCCCTACTCTTGTCTCTTTCTTTGTTACTTCTTTCTCTGGCTTCTTTCTTCTCCTGCTCCTCCTCGCTGTCTGATACAGACTTCTGTCTGTAGTGCCGCTTTGAGCTGTTTGAGGTGGTCTTGGTGAACTCAGTTTTGTTGTCACTCCGGTCCTCGTCACTGTGGGATTCTGCTCTGCTCTCTCTTTGTTTCGGTGGGGCTTCAGGGCTCGGTGACCGCTTGGTTTCTGCTGCTGCTCCAGAGCCTGTGGCTTTCTCCCCTCTAAAACAAGTTTAGGTTATTCACTTAAAATTTATCTAATTTATTTTACTTAGAATGTATTTAGCAATAAGAGGTACACAATAACACAAAAGGTGAATTGAGAATTTAATGTGTGTATTTTGTTTTAGCAACACCACACTATTTAATACCTACAACTTTGAGGTGAACTACAAATTAATTTGTAGTTCATACGAAAATGTTAAATATAAATGTTAACCTTTTCATCTGTTTATAGGTGAATGTAAATGATGTCTGTCTTAATTTTAAATAATTAACCTAGAGAACCACTAAAGCACATACAGAAACCTCTTGCTATTTGTACAACAGTATCTTGTACATTTATAAAACATGCCATACTGGAATATATGTAAATATTTGTTGTTGGCCCCAGAACAGTACCACATAAAATGCAATGTTACTTATTCCTCTTTTTTAAATTACAAGCACATTTCTACATATTGTGATTCTTCAAAAATATTAACCTTTAATAACTTAGAAATAGTCTTAGTCTAGGGTAACTAATTCTGTTTTTTGCTTGTTTGGCATCAACCTTAAATAAATATATGTAAATTCAATCACTACCAGAGTGGGTCTTACCTTTGTGCACTACGATCAGGAACTGTCTCCTCTCCAACTGTCTGGTTGAGAAAATGTCTGTAAAACCCACTGAGATCTTTCTGCTTCTTAACATCCAGCGCAGCTAAAATTTAAAACATGATATGATCAGGGGTGTCCAGTTTAACAGTCCTAACAAACCAAATCTCTGTATTAGGACCTCACCTTCCAGTTCAGCTTCAAGTCTCTCTCGCTCCAACTCCTCCTGTCTCTCCTTAAGCTTCTGCCGATAGGCTGACGTGACAAAAGCCTCTTTATCAGCAAATTTCTCGCCCTCTTGTTCTCTCTCTTTTTGGATCTTCCTCTCATCACGCCGCTCTTGTTCCTTTTTCCTCTCCTCCACTGCACGGATCAGCTGGTTAATATATTTGGGCTGAAAGAACAAAAAATTTACAACAATGTTTTTATAAATGGAGCTGATTAATGGCCAATCAGCAATGAGACTCTTAATGTGCCATGTATAGATCTGAATCATGTATTTGTTCTGTATGAATATAATTGTAAGTGAGGTAATGTTGTGACATGATACCTTTCTGTCTGTGCCACTCAGTAACTTCTTATTGCTCTCCTGTCTCTGTTTTTGAATATCATCATACACGTTGTCATACTCATAAACACTGCTGTCCTCCTCAAGTGCCTTTTGCATCTCAAGACGAGTCTGACATGGAACACATAGCAAAAAAACAAGAACAATTAAAAACATATATCCATACACCACAAATATAACTTATTAGTCCATTTATTCCCTTCTAACTTCACCTGCTTCATCGTCTTTTTTTTGACTGCCTCCCTCTGCAGGCTCTCCCCAACAGTGGTCTGCAGTATGAGATATTTGTTCTGTTATCACATTTTATTTAACTCTAAAACGAAAGTAACAGTTTTATCCGAACTATCACCTCATCATCAGAATCGTCTCCAAACACAGAGGGGCGGGGGAGAGGGGCAGATTTCGAGGCGCTCTTCTGGGACAAAATAAGTCCGTATCTAAAATGAACACGAACAATTAATATAAATCACTGCTTCTATTGTTTAGTATTCTCATAATCTTTATTAACACCTGTTTGGCTATTTTCCTCTATTTTTCTTGCCGTTGCTGCGTTGCTATGTATTGCGAATATATAGAAAGGTAATCATCAAAGCAAAGCATTATAAAGGGCAAATGAAAGACTTTAACAAAACAAGATACATGTATTTACAATTTACTTGTATTTTATGATATATCTACTGCGTTTCTATTCACGTGTTTTCTGACTGCAGCGTTAGCTGAGCTTAGGCGTTCAGACAGTTTAACTAGCTTATTCTTATCCAGATACTGTTTAACAATATGCAGACACAAACATCGCATTATATCTGCCGTTTACAGCAAAATATTAATCATATTTATCCATGCATGCATAAAATACCTAGGTTAACAACATATCACTTACTGTTTACCAGAGGTCGCCATCTTGCGTTGTGGATATTAATGACTAGCAGATTCGATATTTTAACGCCAAATCAACGTTAAAGCAACGAAACAGATCTGGAAAATAAAAATGTATTTTGTTTAGCATAAAATGTTTAAAAATAAAACAGAGTAAATATGTACAGATGTGAAAATTATTATTATTATTATGAAAATGATTGTGAATGTGTCGCCCTTGAATCGATAGAACAGCACATCCCGGAAGTTAGTTGGGTTCACAAGTTCACATTGACAGAATATCAGTTGGGCTTTTCGATTATTGCAACAAAAAAGGGTCTCCAAACAGATTTAGTCAATGATTTGATAATCTTCATTATTTTACAGAGGTTTTATTAATTTTGATATAATATCATATATACAATCCTTTTTATAAACCACTACACCACGACCATTTCAACTTTAAACTACAGACAGCTTTTTAGACTTTATTATAAACATTAAACACAAGGAACTACAATGTGAACTACTATGAGGGGTTTTCATTCATATTATTTGGAGGAAAACATCCCTGACAACGTCTGTAGTCCATCTCCAGATCTTAATGATAAAAACGTCATGAAATTAAGCTATTTGGCCAAAAACAAAACTCGTAATAAAATATCCAACATGCTGCCGGTAGATGGTGACAATCCTCCTAATATTGCCATAAATCTGTAGTTTACAAGCACCACACCCTTTATGTGCTGAAGACACCAAAGTTTGAGTTTCAAACAAAATTATTATTTTTATTTAACAAGATCAGATTCATCAAGATTTAATAAAATTTCTTAGATGTTATAATCCATTTATACATTTGTTTTATGTTGTTTTGTATATTTTCTGTTTTTGTATACTTTTTTTTGTATTCTTACAATTACCCGAATAATGTCTGTTTTGTACTCAGTGTGGCATTCCATATACTGTATTAAAGCTTTAAACTCTATAATACCTCATGTAATCCTAATCTCGTTTTCTCTGCTCTCACCGTTAATTCCATTCAGTGAGACTAAGATAAACAACAGTGGATTCATGGACTTGGTTGATCTGTCAGAGGCAAATATTGCAAAGAAAAGTTTGAAATTGTGTCTATAAATCTATAAATCTTTTCAGGGATCAAATGGCCACAAAGTGCTGAGTTGCACTTGTTTTGGAATAAATGAAGCGGCAGTGACAGTGGTGGTTATGAGCAACAGAAAAAGTTACAGCTTGTCTGTAAACCCGTTTCCTGTCTCAACATGAGCTGAGAACATCGACATTGAGTTTCACAACAAGCTAACCATGGTTGATAGTGATCACAGCCACACTTGGTATTAGCATTAACGATTGAGAAATACATATAATAAGCACTGCAGGGAATAAAATACACTATTTCTAACACTGTGTTTAAACTCGGGAGACTTTAAATGTATTGTAATGTCACAGGATTGTTCAGTACACACACAGTTAAACATTGCTTGAGGACATCGAATCTTGACAGCTGGCGGTTTCGGCGCATGCGCAGACGAGTCGCAGAGAGGAAGCGACAGAGCAGTAGCAACGGACGAGCTGCGGCTGATATCCCCCGACACTATTATGACTGTCTCGCCACCGCCAGTTTCTCTCAGGTATCCGTTTACCGGAGCCTGAATGGCGTTGGTAACCGTGCAGCGATCGCCTACTCCAAGCGCAACATCCAGCCCTTGCGTTTCGGTGAGTGACTGCGTCTTTTTTCCGACACCTTCCATCTGCTAGGTAGTTTTGGGTTCATTTCCGCCGTTTCCTACAGTCCGTTTGTCCCCAGACGCCAAAGAAACACGCATGCGTGAAATATAATGGCTCGCAATTACATTGCTGTATATCTGGTGACTGTACGAAATGTACAGTATGTGTAACTATCACAGATCTGTTGATGTTCAACTATATCTTCGGGTTGTTAGCAGTGCCATGATGACACTGTTAATAAGTGCTGAGTGATCATTGTGCAAACGACCTGAAGCTTCTTCATAGTGTCCATATAGTTCACAATCATAAGCGATTTTTTAAAAGAACGTTTTGAAACGAGACTCGGGCTGAAACCAGGAAGTCAAGAAGTTACCACAGCTGTCCCCCACAAAAACTGAGCCAAGAAAAACAATGAAGTTAAATGTTATGTTGTAGTTAAATGCCAGTGTTACATATACATACTAGACTGAATAGCAGGGGAATTGCATTTTTGTATCATGGAAGAATGTTAACATTTATATTTTTGACAGCCATCTTAACATACAGTGATGATGTTAGTCTCTGTGTATAAAGAGGCAGTCAGTTTTTACATTAAAGAAAAGTTATTTAGTATAGTATAGTATAGTATAGTATAGTATAGTATAGTATAGTATAGTATAGTATATTTGAGTCTTACAGAGCTGAAACTGCAGCCACACATGGTGGGGCTCACAAAATCTGGGTCAGTATCACAGAGGCTGCAGGTTCTGTTCCAGGTGGGAGCCAGTATCCAGTTTAACTTTTGTCTTCTTAACACACCTTATCTTGGGTGGCTATAAGGAGTCTTTGTAACTAGCAAGTAATGCAAGCTGGGGGTCTTGCATTAGAAAAGTGATTGTATCATGTGACCTCCACAGGAAGCCTTATGTGAGAGTGTCTTGCGAGCTTCTTTCAAGTTTGATATCCAAGGAGTACCAGGTTAATACCAAATGTATGCCAAAACTAGTCTTGGTTTCCTGTGCTTCTATACAGTCACATTTACATTTATGCAATTGGCAAATGTTTTAATCCAAAGTCACTTATAATGCATACAGTGTTTACATTTTATCAGTATATGCGTTACGTGAAAATCAAACCCACAACCTTTGCGTTGCTAACACAGTTCTCTACCAAGAGAGCTACAGAAACATTCAGTATTAGGGTTTAGCCTAGACTTGGTTGTAACCATGTCTGTATAACCATCTATACAGTCATTTTCCATACCACTCATCCTATGAAGGGTTGCATGAAGTGCAGGAGTTTATCCCGGAATATAAACAGGTGGCCAGTAGGTTATAAAAGTTTAATTACATTCACTGTAGTCATATGTTATTGTTGAATCACAGGCTTAAGACTTAGTGATTGAATTCCAAAGTCATACAGCATGAGGAAATGTTTTGCACATCTGCACTGCAATTGACTCACTGCACAAAACCATATGATTCAAATACGGATTTCATCAAGTGATACATTTCCATAATGCAAAACACTGCTTTTATTTGTGTTTATGCAAACAATGTTCATGTTTGTCATGAGATGCTTGAATTAAATTGGTTTCGTCTCTTAGTCTTATTAATACAATGGAATTAGAGCTGCATCTGTTTCATAAAACAACCATCTTCTCCTGCATTTATAAACTGTTGTTGACATGTATCGTGTGTCACATGGTTTGTTTTCTGTGTAAACATGATCGTCAGATGCAGGCTGACTTGAGAAATTGCTTTTCCTTGAGCATTTAATTCTCCCTCATATACTGATGTGAATTACCAGATTCTTTAAAAAATGTTTACCTTTAATGTCATGAATAGGGTTGTTATATATACTGCAGTAAGTATATACTTACTTACTATACTAAGTATACACAATACTAGTATGTACTTACTCACTATATACTAAATATATAGTGCAGCTTCTCAAAGGTGTAATGGCTGGACTTTATGGATGGGCTAAATATAGTAATCATTGTCAAGACCTTGTAGCTTTAGAATTCATGCTCAGATCAATATCTGGTGGACAGAACAGAGCTATTACCCAAACAAATTGTGGGATCAATTGATGTACTGGGCTGCCTAAATAGTGTCATTGAGCGAGACGTCTTTCTTAGCTTGCAAAACTATTTGCATGTTAGAACACAAAATTCTGGTTGATAATACTGGGAGATGTAGCTTAAAAGCTACATCTTATGCTAGTCATTCATGCTAATTGTTAGATTTACATTGCATTCATAATGTTTACCGCCTGAGGAATAAAGCTGTGGTACAGATCACTGAAATTATATCTTTTATGTTTACTTTTTTCTAAAGGAGTCTGGCAGTGGGGAAGATGACCGCAGGTCTCAGCCCAGAAGGTAAGACAGTTTGGGAACCGCCCTCTTGGAAACCAATGATGTTGTAATAATATTGTCTGTGTCATCGTGATGTCATTGCAAGCTTATTGTGTGAATTTTGGCATAATGGGATTATAAAGCTTTCAGTTAGATTATGCACATTTAAAACACATTAAACAATTCTGATTTTGTTGAGGTATTAAAAATCAATAACATTAAATATTACATGTGACCACACTAGGCCATGACATACGCTCAGATCATAAAGTATTTTTATTACAAGCTGTCTGAACACAGCTTTAAAATGAGGGTTAGTAACAATATACTTTCATTATTTGTGACAAATATGGTTGAAAGTTCTTATATATCGGTGGCATTGAATATACTATTAAATATCTGACCTCTTTAATACAGGCTAAGCTGTAGATTGACATGGCATTGAAGTAAAGATCTGATTTCTATGGGCCGTATTTCCATAAAAGCAGTGACATCATAATAGGTCTGGGAGGCAGCATGTTAATGATGTCAAGTTCCACAGTCATTGTAACAACACAATCTTGTCTTTCTTTTTGTGTAAGTTTATTGACACACACAGAACAAGCGAGTTCAACCAGTTTCCACCTTTCTCAGGTTTCCAAAAATGAATGTTTTGGATGTAGAATTTTTTTCCTGCAGTATTTTCCAGTTCCTTTACAATCTGTATAAATACAAAATGCTTTACAAATAAAAAAAAAATTAACAGTAACTTAAATATCTTGACATGCAATGTGCTGCATTTCATAAAAGCAAGATTATATACAACTATACCCATATATATCTGGCCTTTACCCGACCAGATCTTTAAATCACAGTAATAATGTCAATTATCCAGCTGAATATAGCACTGAAATAAATTCTGACCAATAGATACTGACTGGCATAAAAAACTCAAACCACTGAGAAAGTGAATTTTATGCTTAATTCAAGCCAAAGTTTGTTTCATTGGTTCCATACTGTCATAATTGCTTTAAATTCTCCTCTCTGGATGCATTTGAAAGAGCCTAACTTATTATTAAAAAGGCCACAAGCGGTGCATGTGTTTCCACAGGAGAGTTTGTGTTAGTTATTGCCATAAGGCATCATTTAAGCAAGTTAAAACAGGGATGGTGAAGAGAGAACAGCGTTCGGGAGGGGGAATGTGAAAGAAGTAGATTACTTCTTTAAACTGATTACTGTTTGTGGTATCACAGAGATTATCAGGCAAGTACATTCATGACTGATTCACAGAGGTGGACGTCAGCAAACACTCATTGTGTTTTATGAAGACAGTTGATTGGATGTGCTGGTCTTGTGCTTCCTTGTCATTTCTAAGAGACAAACATTAGACTGATCAGAAACGAGCTTGTTTGAGTGTGACATCAAATAAATGTTTTCCAGAGCCCAGAAGAGGATTTTTGACTGAGGATTTACCAAATGAATGAATCTGGCTTTGAAGGATTGAGTATTTGATTGTAATTTTCTTCCACTTGTAGTCCTGAGTAGATCAAGCTTTGCTTTAGGCTAAAATAGATCCTTTTGGGGGAATCCGTGTCTGCTAGCAGCATGTGGCTGTGGTCACATGACCACCTTTGGGAACTGTAGCACAGTCTATTTCTACTTTCTTGTAAATTAAATCTCTGATGCATTTAAAATTGTTTTAAATGTAACACTTTAAGTTTTGTTTTGCATGATCTTATTGGCACATTAATGTTTTAATATAAATGTATATGTTATATTTCTTTGTAATTGTTTTGTGCAGAAATTCTTTTAATCATAAGAGCTAAAAACTTTTAATTATGATGCCCTACAAAGTTACCATTTATTCATTAACTATTTAAATAAGAATGATGTAAAATACAAATTGATCTCATCACGTGTTGATACCATTTGCAAATGGTGTTCTGTAGAACATGCTTTTGATGGTCTGCAGGTGCTGCTGGTCAGTTTTTCCTTGTGCTTTTTTATGCAAACAGCATTTCCACACACATTTCCACATTCCAAACGAATTCCATACACAGCTATGGAAATGTTGGCAGATCACATTGTGAGTGAGTGAGTGAGTGTGAGAGAGTGAGTGAGGTTCTTTCACATTACTTTGTCTGCTCCATGCAAAATAAATTAGTCCTGAACAAGAAGCAATATGTAGTTTAATAGTAATTTGTCACTTTGCCTTGGATAAAGGCTTTTTTCTGTGCTGTTATGTAAACTGTAAACATTAACTGTTTACTGTAGGTGCTTCAGTCTATAACCAGCATGACGTAATGATATAATGAAACCAGTTCATATAGCTGCTTGTAAATTATGTCAAATGAGATCTCGACTTACTTAGTCCTATTGATTATACTGCACAGATGATAAGATCCTGCCAGTCAATATCTCCGTCTGCTCCGATTTGCCTTTAATGTATGTGTAAGAACAAAAAATAGATTAAAAGCTTTTAAATATGATTCGCTCACAATATCAATTTTCTTTGGCAAAACTATATCAACAGTGCTGTAGGCAAAATAATATACCACTATAACAGTATGTTAAATGTTACTGCATTTAAATTCACAATAGCCAGTGATGTATTAGTAATTATAGTTATCACCATCAGCTGTTCAGTTTCACTGATAAGACCACTATTTGTGTTGTGATTGCTTTTGCAATGTTACCTCAGCAACCTGTGCTGATTTAAACACACTGTGCTATTGCCATAGCATGCTGCCGTGTGACAGGCAACCTAAATGTTTACAAGGGCCTTGTGTTTCACCTCTGGTTTAGGATTTCAGCAGCTCAATCACAACAGGAGACGCTGGAGAGAAAAAAGGCCAAATGTGACCCATGGGAAAAGCCTTATCCTGTCCACTATTACGGACTCTCCCGGTTAAGACGAAATTCCGTAATTCCGTACCCTACCTGGAGATAGGAAGCTCTTGATTGAGCACTGCTGTAGCATGTTTGTAAACATCTATTTGTTTATAAGCGTTTATTGCAATTTCCTCTCTTTGTAAGCATTTATTGGAGCTTCCTTGCTTTGTGTGGCTGTTTTAATGTGTGGCTTTTGGAGTAAGAGATTATTATCTGTCAGTGGTTTGATCACACAGAGATCAAATGCTTTGATTTTTGAGTTAATTATATTAAAAGGCACAATAGCCCCCTTTTATACCTTAATCATCACTCAGGCTTTAGGACCATGTAGACACTTGACTACAAATCAGATGTGATTTCCTAAGCACTGTGTTTATCACCAGGGCGTAGGCAACCATTATTAATAGCTTTATTAGACTAGCAGACATTTCTACATTTGTCCTCTCACCTAAGGACAGGTAAACTTTTAAAGTCCCCCACATTCCTAATGTCCCCACGCCCATGATTTCAAGCACCCTGTATAGAACCAATTGCTTTGGTTTAAACAAATCCGTTGTGCAGTTGGTATTATATTTGCATACAGTTCCAGGTTATTTGTGTTTACACTCTCTGTTGATAAGGAGTCGGCTGTCCACTGGAGCACGTGTCCTGACTCCGCCCACCGTCTCAGCCTCAGCCTCACTTGTGTAAAAGATGTGACTAAACGTCGGGAGTATCAGAGCAATTTTAAGCAGAATAACAATTTGTCGACGATCTAACGCTGATTTAGCCGTAAAAGCATGCGATCAATTCTCATGTCGCTCCGAAGAACTGCTTGCTTGGCACAGCTGATGTGATGTAGTGTGTTTTAATAACGCTATCAGTCGGATGAAAAAGCGCTAACGAGGATTATAGCCGCACTGCCCGGCATGAAGATGACATTAGGCGCGGTGACCATCGCCGTTAGCCCCTCCGTGCACCGTGTTCCATGCGCTCATGACGGAATAGAGTTGCTGCTGCAAAACAGCTTTATCTCTCCGGACAAAGTCAACCTGTTGTAAGTTAAAAGATCTCCATGTTTTAGTTCATTTCATGTTTTAGTGTATTTCAATACTTGCCTGCATTGGAAATTGCGTAATTTATAATTGAATATAAATTACGCAATTTCCAATATAATCCTTTATTGCCAGTTACATAATCTTCAGACGACAGTGATCGTTTAAATATCAAAATATGGTCAAATAGTTTGTTTAACAAATAAAAATGTATAACACTTTGTTTATAAGACATGGTGACGGGAATGCTTGTGTTTTTTTGTCCTCAGACATAAATATCAAAGTTCAATTGTTTTATTGTATTATTAAGCAGAACGGTGACGGAATACTCCCAGTTATCAAGGAACTTCCCAAACCGTTGGCTAAGGTTGAATGTAACTCTAAAAGTTCTTGCACTAACGTTAATAGAACGTTTACTTTACATATCTTATGAAAACTTATTATTAAGAAGTTAGTGGAACGTTTAAAAAAGAAGAGAATTTTAAATACGTAACTTTCTTGTAACAAAGCAATACTGTTGTTACAACATCTAAAAAACTGGATGCCTAGAACTTAATTTTTTATTACTCAGTGGAAACGCTTTTACAACCTAAAGTTGGGTTGTTCCTTCCAGAGAACAAGGATGTTTAGTTTATCTCAGATGCTTTGGAAATTAAAAAACATGTTAAATTTGTGTCACATGTAGGTTGAGGGAGTCAAAACAAATGAGGGATACTTTTACACCTTGCGTCACATCTTCCTGTCCTTAGTAAACAGGATGTCCTTGCCACACGTTATTGTCATTATGCAAAAACGAAGCCTATGTTTTGTTGAAGCGCACTACAAATCACATCATTACCTTAGTGGGTTAATGGGTTTTACTGGGTAATATTGTGTATTCAGTGACATTTCAAACATCAGAAAATGTTTGTTTGTCACAGTATTGTAGGATAATTAAAGAAAATATAAAAAACAATATAAGAAACACATTTAATGAATGTTAAAGCAAATTAAAGTAAGCATATGTTGTCAGTTACCGCAGACAATATTTACTTTAATCACCCCTCATTGCACATTTACACTTTTATATTTGTAATGGAAGTCTGTAAGCGAAGCATTTCAGTGTGTTTTAAAGCTGTGCAGTACTGTGCAGCCTGTGCACTTAATGATGTGTGTTGTTTAAATAATGCAATTCAATACAATAGTATGTGTTTGAACTGTAAGCATTGGTCTGAATGTAGTGCCTAGCCTGACTGATGTCCATTTTAATTAGATTAGTTTCAACATTTGTTTTCACAGGCAGCATATAATGAGTGCAGGGTTTAGCTTTTTTGTGTGACTTGGTTCATGGTTCAAGTGAACTGATCAAAATTGATTTTGAAATGTGCAGTAAAGACACACCCACAAGGTCTATAATGACTTAAATGTGATCTGTCAATGGACACATTGATGAAGTGTTGGGCTCAGAATTACACATTTGTCATCTCAACTTTCTCTCTTTCTCCTCCCTTTTCCTGTTCATGCGGACAAACCACTGCTTAAACGAAACCATCTGTGTTTGTATTTTATTGTACAGTGTAAGAAGAAAGAGACACTAGCAGATAGTTCTTGACCTATGCCGAAGTGTTTATTTGTGTTTTGCTCTGAATGTTTTGGGCTACGAGTAAAGAGTTTGTTTATTACTGTGGTGGGCATTCGCGGAACAGTTTACACAACTTAAACATTGTTTTTCCAGAATAAGTCTTAAAGGAATTTTGGAAATTGACGGAATAAGGAAGTTGATAAGTGGACAATTTATATGAGGAATAGTGATTGGTCAAGTGATCGTCCACATGTTTTTTGATGTATTATTTTATATTTACTGGTAATTTATAGTTAGTTACTGTTGCTGTGTTACATGCTGTTGAAAATACAAAATTATAAGGTTAGGTAAAATGGCAATGTGTCTACATATCAGTGTGGGGGCTTGGGTTTGCATGGACTGCCTACAAATGAACAAAACTAAAATGTTCATCCTCTTGACCTGTCACAAATACCTGCAAAATAACATGCTGTGACGTCTGACTTGTATAGTGTGGTGGAGAACGGGAAAACCACACATTTAAAGGATGCAGTCTTTATATTAAATTGCTCGTACTGTTATTGCATAGACCCAGCATTTTGCGTAATAGTGGTTAAAGAAAAAAACAGGGTTAAGGTTTACCAGATGAAAGACACACCGGCACACACACACAGTCACATGCACACACTCCCACAACACCTCTCACACTTTAGAATTGTCCTACAATAACATCCTCATAAAAATACATATGGTTATGCGCATGACTCAGAACAGCAGACACACACACACACATGCACAGTAAATGAATCTGTGCCCATTTACACTCACTCTTGTTTTACAGTCTGCATAGTTTAAATGTAATTGATTTGAGGGCGATGTGTAACATTGGATTACTCAAAGACCAGAAACACTTGCATACACAGATTTCCCAGCTGTTGCAGTAATGGGGAACAGAGTGTTCTTGTTTGTGTCCTGCAGCTCGATGTGTTAGCTAATGCCCTCTAAAAAAGTCCTCCCATTCTCCCACAGAGCAGCACAGTGTTTCATGTTTCAGTAGTCAGTATATGACGCATCATAATGCTCAAAAAGATACAAAGAAATAACACATTCCTGTTACATAATATACAGTCATCCACATGACTACAGCCCAAAAATAATAATTCTGTTTATTTACTCTTCCTCATATTATTCCAAACCCTCTATGACAATCTTTCATTCATTAAACACATAGAGAAATTTTGAAGATTGTTCAAAATGCTCTTCGTCTTTCAATGAAAGTCACCAAAAGGGACCGAATTTAGTCAGAGCACCCTAATGTCTGCAAAGTAAGCAATACATTGAAAGCCATTGCAGGCATCATTTATGTCCATTTAGTATTGTCAACATTTTGCTCAATTCACCTTAATTTTGGAAAAAGCCAACAGCCATATAATGCAAGAAAAATAAAGGAAGTAACACATTGTTTAAAATATGTGATCATATTAATTATACTTCTGTGTTTTTTTGTGTGTTCTGCTCCTCAGCATCAGCGAGAGCTTCCTGACAGTTAAAGGTGCCGCTCTTTTCCTCCCGCGAGGAAATGGCACCTCCCCTTTCTGCCCCTCCAGAATCCCAGCACAGCGCAGCAAACATGCAGGTATCATCAGTTCCACACCATATGCAAACTAGACCCACAGAGCATATGAATATGTATTATTTATATCATGAATATGTTTAATTAATGAATGATGTTGACTGTCTTTTGTCACAGGTGACCTTCAGCAGCATCTGCAGACCATGTTCACTTTACTGCGACCAGAGGATAACATCCGCCTGGTGAACACCAACACACAAACATAACATTTTGTCTAGCGCTGTTGCTAAAACCTAGTGAACTGTCTTTATAGCCAACAGCTGAAAATGCAATCCCATAATGCATTGCAACAATGTCAAAGTATCAATAGATAACAGTTAGGCTTTTTCTATTTAAATCAGCTTATGTATTTCTGCATTAACAATGCGTATCTCTGTACAGGCTGTGCGGTTGGAGAGCGCCTTACCCCAGTGCACCCGCTACATGGTGGTGGTCTCCACCAATGGCAGACAGGACACAGAGGAGAGCGTGGTGCTGGGCATGGACTTCAGCCCCTCCGACAGGTGTGCGAGTAGTTTGGTGGTGGTACTTAGAGATGGAAATGTGTTTAAACTATATTAGCTGGTACTGAATATTGCTGGTCCTTTACTAGTGTGGTATGGACTACTGAAAATGTGATATTGTGATAATCTTATCACAACAAAGTTCATGTCATTTGTACATTGCAGTTCCTGTTCCATAGGAATGGTGCTTCCGCTTTGGAGTGACACACGGATCCACCTGGATGGAGATGGGCAAGTGTTTTCATCATAAGATCAAAGAAAACAAGCGAAATAAATGAGTGTTGTCATCCCTGCAGTTATGTCTAACAATTAGTCATCTTTCCTTCTTCACAGGGGCTTCAGTGTGTCCACAGATAACAAAGTACACATATTCAAGCCTGTCTCTGTCCAAGCCATGTGGTAGGTTCTGGCCCAATCCTTGAACATCGGTACCTCTTATTTTCTGTGTTCTGATTAGGATACAACTGTAAAACAAACTAGAATTATACAAATTAAATGATATATTAGATTTTCATACATACATTAATAAAACGTCCAATAAAAAAGCATAGAAAAAGTAAATTGTTGTAAAAGTTAGTATTTTATTATAGCAACTTTGCAAGTTTTAGTATTATGATACTAAAGTATTGAATTACAAATGTTACACCTGGCATTCCAAAAGTGTGTATCATACACATTATGATATGGTTTCTCTCAGGTCTGCCCTACAATCTCTCCATAAAGCCTGTGAGGTGGCCAGTGGCCACAACTACTTTCCAGGCAGCCTCTTTCTGACCTGGGTGAGTTATTACCAGAGCCGCATGACTTCTGATCAGGCCCGCATCAATGAGTGGAATGCCATGCAGGACGTGCAGTCGCACCGCGCCGACTCCCCCGTCCTCTTCTCTGATGTGTGAGTACAAATCTACTGGCCGTTTGACACGCCACAGAAGAATGAATGTGTCTGAAAGGCTCTATTCCTGATGTGCTGTTTACCTGAACACTGAGAGGAATGGTCAGTTTATCTGCAAGTTAGTTTACCTGCTTTATAACAGAAATACACACGCTGCCATAACCTGCCATTATGGCAATGAGCATTGTAGGCAAGCTACAGTTTGAATAAAGGTCTAGTTAGTCATTTGTGATCAACACTGGTGATACATGAAATCCAAACACCAACACACCTCTACCCAAAATAAACATGCCACCCTCAAAATATTGAACAGACTTTACAAAAGACTTGTAGAAGAATTGGTCAGTGTTAAATCAAGCTCTAGTTTCCTTAGAACGATGTTTAATGATCCTTTAGTACCCAGAACTTGGTTGAGTTTGAATCTGACATGAATGGGTTATATAAGACGTTAATCTTGTTCAGATGTTAATTCAATACCATCATTCAATATTCAGTAAGTTAATTCAGTAATGGATTCCTCAGACCGATTCATTCTTGTGACGCGCCATTGTAGCGGAAAGCCAATGCTAATCGCTGACAGAAACCCCAGCGTTCATCACTCTTTTTTTTATCGGAATGTGAACGATTTATTATTCCCATGTATCTGCAGGCCAACCGAGCGTGAGAGAACCGAAAGACTCATCAAGACTCGTCTGAGAGAGATCATGATGCAGCAAGATCTGGAGAATGTCACCTCAAAAGAGGTGTGAAGACTAATGACTATTAGTCTAAGACTAAACTATAGTCTAAGTCTAAGACTATAAGACTAATGTTCTCAAAATCACTTGTTTGTTCAACTTTCCTAAACTCTGTATCTCCACCCGTTCCTCTGTTTAGATCCGCACAGAGCTGGAGATGCAGATGGTGTGTAACCTGCGGGAGTTTAAAGAATACATCGATAATGAGATGATCGTCATCTTGGGCCAGATGGACAGGCCTACAGAGATATTTGAGCATGTTTACCTGGTGAGAGTTGACGTCATTCATACATCTTCATCTGTTTCCTGGAAGTGCTTGATTATAGTTACATTACTGTTTCATTTTCACCTGGCAGATGAAAAATTGCAGTAGAATGCAGTAGATAACACCCAATTAGATTAGCTAAGATGTATAGCTACGCCCTGTCCACTACAATTCCCTGGCATCACGGATAAGGCAGCACTCGCATTTTGCCAGTTGTATAATACTGCCTCTGTTGACTTACTATGTGTCATGTTTTCACACTGCTTTAAAATGTACAGTATTTAAGTAGGATGGGGCTGTCAGTTGTACAGTCTAACTGTTGTACTGTGTCTTTAATTACAGGGTTCAGAATGGAATGCGTCTAATCTTGAAGAACTCCAAAGCAGCGGGTGAGTTTTCTCCTGCCGTACAGCTCTGTGAAAACACGCACATACCTGTAATAGTTTAAGCCATACACTTGCATTCTCTATTTTAAATGGTTTCTTGGCTTTAAAGCTTATACTGATTTTAAACTGTCCTTGTATCCGTGTACCATTAGAGTGCAATACATCCTCAATGTGACACGTGAGATCGATAACTTCTTTCCTGGTCTGTTCGAGTACCACAACATCCGCGTTTACGATGAAGAAGCGACAGACCTGCTGGCTTACTGGAACGACACTTATAAGTTTATTTCTAGAGCCAAGTGAGTGTGAATAATGAAGCTTTAATAGTTTCTAACGTGTTGATTGGTTCTTGCATTAATTCAATTGTACTGTTAGCCCATGTGTTAGCTTATAGTGTTTAATTACATTTGACAGTATTAGCATTAGCATAGCGTTTAATACATCACAAATGTGATACCTGCAGGAAAGCAGGGGTGAAGTGTTTGGTTCATTGTAAGATGGGTGTCAGTCGCTCCGCCTCCACTGTGATTGCTTACGCCATGAAGGAGTATGGCTGGGACCTGGACCAGGCCTTTGAGCACGTTAAAGAGCGCCGGGCCGTCACCAAACCCAACCCCTCCTTCATGAGACAGCTGGAGGAGTATCAGGGCATACTGATGGCCAGGTAAATATCACGTTTTTAGTCATTCAGTATTTTTTATCATTAAATGTTCCACAAACATGAAAAAAAATCAAGAATAGTTTTGTAAGTGTAAGGAAGTTTGGTGTGTAAACATGCAAGGATAACGTTCATGCAAATGACTGCAGACGTGTTTTAAAGACATGGTACTTTGATTATAGAGCTGTGATTGTGTTCATTGAATGGTTACAGCATTAACTTAGTGACTGAGTGAGTCTTCCTCAGTCACTGCAGATTTGTTGTATATTTGTTAGCGTGGCTTGATATGCATGTGTACAGCACAATACACCTCACAGGAATTTCGTTTTCTTACTGGACTCTCAACTACTTTTTATTTATTATTATTGAATATTAATCTATTTGACCTATTTAAGAATTAATAAAAAATAATTTTCTAATGAAAGAAATTCATTCATGAATTCAAAGTATACTTATGTTTAAGTTTATTTGTTTACCTTCTGTGTGACTTACAAAACAACAGACTGGTTTTGCTTTGTACTGTACCTTTAAAAGTTCTGCATGTAAATGACCTCTGTTATGTCTGACGTCTGTGCACCTGTATAGTTAATGCTGTCATTGTACAGGGCAGGTTGTGTAACAATACTGAAGAGACATTGATCAGTAAACATGGTCAGTCGTATATTAATTCGCTCAAGGGTGTGGTTGCCTGAATCATTATTGTAGTTTAGTTGTTATGGTCTAGGTGTATTGATGGACATATTCCCTGCAGGAATGTTAAGTAACTTTTGTAGTTCAAATTAATCACATTGCATTTTATATAGAACTGCTATTTAAGGATAAAAGGATGTATATGTTCTTATGCTTACTGATAATTAATAATTAACTGCTTGTTTAGGCAAATACTTTTTTGTTCTTCAACATTTTGGTAAAAGTGGCTAATTAAGGACAAATTACATATCGCTTTATAAATATAATTTTCATACTTATAAACAGTTAATATATTGGCCACAGTATATTGTGAACTAGTTATTTTATATATTTTACTGTTGATAAACAAATGTCACTTTATTTGCTTTAACTTCTCTCCTGCTTGTTTTCTTCTCTCTATCTTCTACCTTTCCTTTCCTTCACAATAGCAAACAGAGACACAATAAGTTGTGGCGCTCTCACTCAGACAGCGATCTGTCGGAGCACCACGAGCCGCTCTGTAAGGCTCCTGCCGCTCAGTCTCTCGGACGCTCCAATTCTCGCAACCAGGTGGGCTGCCAGGGCTCGCCTTCAATACAGGAGCTCTTGCAGTCGCTCACACCCACCCCAACCAGTGGGACTGGAGCTAAGGTCCGGTCGGAGCCTGACACCTCAGCTTGGTCAAAACCCCACATTTGCAATGGCCTGGGGAAGCCAGATGAGAACCTCAATGGCCCCTCAGAGGACCCGTCCATCCCCAGACCCAGGGCTGCCACAGTGGTTCCGGGGACCAGGTCTGATATTACCTCTGTGACCATTGCTGAGACGGTTCTGATAGGTCGTCCCCACCCTCCCGCTACTATACACCATCCTCCCTCTTCTCCCAGGGTTCTGTCAGCAGATGCAAAGGTCAGGCCTGATGGTGATCAGCCTGAGGTGTCCAATCTTGTGCCTTTGGAGAAGTCTGGTCCTAATGAGAACGTTAGGAGTAGGACCCCCGAGCCATGCACACAGACCCCGAGTTCCTCAGGGCTGCAGGATCTCAACCAGCAAGTGCCTAACACGGAAACGGACTGTGCAGGGCTAAGTCACAACAGTGATGAAGACCACCACGCTAGTGCCACATTACTCAGAGATGAGTCCTCAAACACCCTCCCCTCAACTCTGAGCACAGACCGCATTGACTTCTTCAGTGCCAGAGAGAAATTCCAGGGCCTTTCACAGGAAGGGCAAAACCGCGGGAGTTCTGAGCAGGCAGCGCAGCAGACGCCTCGGGACAAAAGTCCAACAATTGAGACAAAAAGGCTAATTCCTGATCATCCTATTAAAGAGGAAGAGCCGAAACATGTAAGTTACGTTAATTTAATAAATTAAATTCTTACCATTTTGCTATGAAAATATGCCAGTATTAATATTTTTGAACTATATATATTATTGCAATTATTTATTATAATTTAATTTTTAACTTAATTTAGTAATGCTATAATCATGTTGAAATAACTATTACAACACAGAGAAACTGTTTTTTTTTGTAAAAGATGACTTTTAGTGCCTTTAAAAAACATTCAGCCCTTCACAATTTTCTCATAATTTAATGTCTAAGATTTAAAATTTTAAATATCCTAAAGGTTTTAAGTTAAAGTTGTGTTCCAGCTGTGCTGACCACATTACCAGAAGCCAAAAGCTAAAAGGTCTAAAGACTAGTTCAGTAAGGCTATCCTCGCTCAAGTATAGGAGTCTGTTCTATAAATAGGGTTGGGAATCAGATATCATCATTCTTCTGCTATCTAATGTCTCACTAGTTGTCAGCAACCTTGCGCTTAAAATCTATATTTCTTTTTGTTATGATTCTGATTTTATACCAGAACATATGAAGGCATCACACAATATTACATGCAACAAGTTTTTAATGGAATCCTTTTATTTCCCATTCCTGTTTATAAATGTGTCCGGATGGTTGAAGAAACAAGTGGATGACCTGTGTTAAAATTCCCCATGAAAATAAATACATGTTCTTTTAATAAGGCCAAACAGTGTGGTTGGATTCTCCATTGAACAATTCAAAATGGAAAAATAAATGGAGATACAAATCTGGGGAGAAATACCTTACAGTTTCAAAAGCACCTTGGAGCTCCTTTTAGAAGCTTAAGAAATATGTAACCACCGCTTAGGCACTGGCCTGAAGTTAATGCAGGAATTGGGCCTTTATGGAATTCAGTGACAAAGAAGCTCTTGACTGTAAAATCTTTGCCAAACATCATTTGAAGATGCCACAATGATTTGAAGGTCTGATGAGACAAGGTTGAAGATTTTTGTCTTAAACTCTAAGTGTTGTGTGTGGCTGACACTGTCTGTCAATCAGGTAACATCATAGCAGTGAAATATGTTGGCGGTGCGGTAACAGCATGGTGTGGGGTGCTTTTTAAAAGCATGGATTAGTCTGCTGGAGGTTAAAGAGATGCATGCACAGTACGTGGATTGTTTATGGAAGCATATACTCTCCACCTGCACCTGTAGCTCCAGTAGCATTGCGTTTGCAAAGTAAAAGTTGTGGGTTTGAGTCTCAGGGAACACACATGCTCATAAAACTTTGGATTACAGTGTCTGCCAAATGCGTAATTGTAAATGTGGCGCATTGCTAGAGCAACACAGCAGTGGTATAGTGTCACAAAACCCTGGGTCAGTTTTAACAAGTTTTAAAAAGTCAATTCAAACTTTATTTAAAGAACACATTTACAAACAACAGCAGCTGAGCCAGTGACATACAGTGACAAAAGGAGAAAACAAAATTACAGCAAAGGATGGATAAAATAATAAAAAGAGCTGTGGAGGAAGAGAACTTGGGGTAAAGACTTCCTGAATAATGTTAGATCTCTAATGCTAGACAGGAACAACCTGTGGGCAAAATGTGCATGAAAAAGGTCATAGAATTCCACTGAGTTCCTCCAAGACAAACAGCAAAATCCTAATATTAATCCTAAACTAAGTAGTTGTATTAATAGGGCATGTGCTGTCAGGTTTATTTTGCTTAATGGAGTCAGTATAAAGAGTTTTCACAAGTAAAATGCATGCTACCACAGTACATTTACACAGTAAAACAATGCACCCATATTTGAGGCGGTTATGCCATGATTGACATTATTTGTTTGATCGGTAAACAACCTAACAGAATGACATTCATATTCCATTACGATGACCTCAAGTAAACCCTGGAAAACTCTTACATAAGTGCTTCTTGCAAATAATTCACGTGTAAAGTGACAGGGTTTCCACACTGCTACACTGTATATTTGCATTATGCAAATGAGCACTTGCACAGTATCGACTCAAAGTCCCTGTGTTTGGATGATTATTTCAAGGCAGTACTTTCTCATTGGTTAATTCTATTACCTCATAAATAATAATGAGGCACTTATGATGACAAAATGTGGCTGTTTTTAATCACATAACATAATTATCCCAAATATTCCTAAATAAACCAGTTTCTATCAAGTACAACATACAGAAATGTATTAAGATGGAGACATAAGTGTATTGTTGCATAAGTGTATTGTATGATTTTGAATATTGGTAACTGACTGTAATGTCATGAGCCTGAATTACATCACACACCTGTGAAATGACATAAAATCTCCACTGCCACTCCCTGACCAATCAGGAACAGCCTGAGCAATTTTCCAAGGTGGAATGATACTTTGTTCCATCATGTTGGGGGAAAATCTGTCAAATTTTGTGGAAATTGTTTCTGTGACAAGGCTGGGAGCTGAATGTTTTCTCAAGGCACTTTATTTAGACAATTAAGCTGCACACGCAATTTTGTGTTAATATTGTATTATCGTTCTGCAGCAAGGGACTAATGTTCCTGAGAGTAAGTGTCAAACTGTTAAAATCAGATTCAGTTCCATCACTGTGTCTCATCTCAGCCATGTTTTGATGTGAATCTCATGTCCCACACTGCCACCCACTGTTAATAGATAATGTTGCATGACTCTTCATCGTTGCCATGGTGTTCATCGGTCATGCATTTGCATTGTTTAATGTACATTTACAGTTGGTGAAGTGTGTCATTTTATGATATTAAAACCCTATGAATTTGGAACTGTAATTCAATTTTTAGTAGTTTAATGACATTAAGGGGTGTAATTCTTATTTAGAGAAAATAATAGATAATAGATAAAATAAGCAGTAGCAGTACCCTAATTATGTTGTGGGAGGGACTAAGCATCACCCAAATTTGCAGCCTATTGAATTAAAAGTATTTATAAAATTAAAAAAAATATTTATTTCAGTCCCTTTTAGTTTGGCTGGATATGCAGAAATGACACATTTTGCCTATATGTCATGAAATAATGGACTTACAAATAATAAAAAAATAATGACCAGCTCATGTCCTTCTGTTTCTTTCACAGGAGAGCTGCAGTGTCTCAGCCCATAATACAGTTTCAGAAATAGAGTCTGTACCTCATAGTGTAACCCCTTCCCCCCCTCCTGTCAGCCAACCTGTTTCCTGTAGCAACGGTGAGGAAGAGTATTCATCTCAAGGCACGTCATTGGAAGCTGAACTGGAGAAGACAGAACATGGAAAAGACCAGCAAAGCGACTGGCCGAAGGGCACTGTGCGCCGCGCAACAAGAGAACTTGAGCAGAAGATCAAGCAGGAGGTCTCATCTGCAACACTGGTGTCCTCGCTCCCCATGTGCTCCTCACAACACAACCCTGTCAACACCAGCAGCAGAGAAACAACCGATGAGGCCGTACTCCACACACACCTCACACCAGATCCAAGCACTGTGTCAAGTCAACAGTACCAGCCTCAGAACATTGTAGACAAGATGGAAAGAGAGGAACCTTCAGGTGTTGACAAGAGAACAGAAAGTGAGAATGAGAGAAGTCTCAGGGAGGGACAACCCGGTCACCTCAGCCTTCCAAAGGCAGAAACAAGCCTCACACACTCAAGACAAACTCTTTCTGATTCATCTAGCTCATCTTCATCTGTGGTTCTTCAACTAGAAGGAATCACAGAGCAGGAGAGTTACACTGACCTGGAATGTCCCTCAGGACGCTGTCCAAAGGACATGAGAGAAACTTGGGAGACCCTGAGGGAGCTTGGGGCGTTCCTCTGGCAGGTGAGTGGGTACTTAGATAAAAGGCTTAGCCGATCATGGTCTAGAAAGGAGCAAAGGAGGGGGCGGGCCTTGCAAGAGAGGACCAAAGAGGTGGAGGCTCGGATCCGGCAGGCTGGGTTGACCCCACCCTCAATGATGAAGCGGTCTGCCTCCTTGGCCAAGCTTGGGTTGTTGGGGCTCTCAACTGTTGACCTGAGTGAGCTTGACTTGAGTCCTGCTTTACTTTCCAGTTCCACCAATAAACCACAGCCCCATATGAATAGTGATGATACCTTAAAAAAGAAACGTGTTTTACCCCATTGCACACCTGCTCACCCATCCTCTTCTATGTCAGCTCTTTCTACCACTGAATCTCAAATGCTCGGACTTACAGAGGATTGTAAGAGTGAGGAGGCAGAACATAGTGATGTCATGCCACTGTCACCACCATCCAATCAGTGTTGGAGGCGGGATAATGCACAGGAAATGTGTTATGTCCCCTTGTCTGGCCCTGACCTGATACCAGTGGAAACTCGCCAACAGTACGGGAGGACACATCCCCTGCGGAGGCTGAAAAAACGAACAGTCAACCCTTACCACACTATGTGACTTGTTTTATCTGTATGCCTGTATGTGAGAATGTATGCTTGTGTGTTTGTTCCTGCAAGTGTGAGTTTGTGATTAACTTGCCACGCATACCTCAGTGGGCCTTATCCAGCCTAAAATCAAACAATACTGACATCCAAGAGCACAAAGTGATTGAATGTTTTGATGGGTTGATGGCCCATGAAATAGGAATCCTGAAATACTGACCCATCTAACTAATTGCTGCTCTTAAGGATCAATGAAGTGCTATGACTGATCTAGTTTTTGCACAATGTCTATCAGTTCATGCATTCTATGGTAAGAATTACCACCTCATCTTTCACCTGTTAGTCTTGGAAAAGCTACCACAAAACCTCTGCTGAATTGGTATGGATTCTGGAGGGTGTGTGTGTGTGTGTGTGTGCTCAACCATAGATAAGTACATATAAATACATTCTAAAATAAATGTACTGTAACTGTGGGTGTAAAATTATTACAGATGTCAGATTATTACGTGTGCATGTTGGTTTAATGAGAATGGGATTTGGTCTGTGGTAGAATGTAGTTTATGGGTCTGTGCGTCTGTATATTTTGTGGATGTGTATTATATGTATATTTCAAAGTGGGAGTCAGCACATTTTCTTTTATTCAACTTTTGTGCAGTTTCTTCCTTCAGCATTTTGTGTTTTGTTAAAGGTAATAGGAAAGAGGCGGGGATTTTAAATTTAATATGCACTTTTTCCTATTGTTTTATGTTTTTTTTTAAACTGTTGTTCCTATTCTGGACACAAGCTCAGAGTTCATATTTGGAGTTACTTTTAAGGATGCGAAAACTAAAAAGAAAACAGAAATAATGTTCATTGTAAGACTGGAATATATTATTTTTATTGTGCTTAAACTGTGACAATTAAAGAAACTTTTAAAAACAGCTGTGAACGTTTTTGTATATAATTTAAACTTATGCATTTTCTCATGGTGTTTAGAAATGTTGAATAAAGTTTATCTAATATGCTACAGTGTAGCCCACAAACTATACAGTAAACTAGCTGTTAAAGTAGAAATAAATGGTAAGAGGGGACAGAAGCTAACATATCCAATTGTCATATAAATAAGCGTAAAATAATCTTTAAAGTGTTTAAATTATTAACATCACAATTGGCAGAACCCCCAAACTGATAAATGCTATCTAGGGTACGAAACGCAAGACTTTATGCTGAGCCACCTGACCTCGGTGCGCGCTCCCGCTGCAATCTATAGCCCTGTCACCGGCGCGAGAGAAATAGCCCGACACCGACTGCCCGTTCGAAAATAGACAAGACCGCCTTGACCCCCTCTGCACATACACCCCCTCTTCTCACTCCAGTCCCCAGCGATTTATCTCCATCTCTTTCACTCGTTGTTCACGATTCGTTGCTGAGGTGGAACTCGCACTACAGTCCTGCGAGTCCGCATCAAGTTCTCGATCTGGATTAAATGCGACCCACGCGGGCACAAACTTTATAAAGGCGGAACGAAAAGACAACCGTATAAACGCCTAAGGAAACGGGAAGAGGGACTTTTCAGCCAGAATCAGGGCATATTCCTCAAAACACGGAGGCAAGTGATTTATTTGATTGGCAGTTACGCAGCTCCTTGTATTGACCGTGTGCAATGCTGCATTGTGACGACACAGAGTGAAAGTTTACGTTATGTTTTTACGTCGGCTGCGCGGACTTGGTTTGGAGCTGCACTGTGACGACACAATACAATATCGTAAAACAACGTCCCGCGCGTTCACGGTGTTGCTTTGTGGATGTTAATGGTTAAAAATAGTTAAACAGCATTGCTAGTAAAAACATACCTGGTCCGCTATAGCAGTAAAATGATATTTGTAGTACATGTGTTTCATAAATGATATTCATTTTGTACCTATTATAAATAGTTAAATAAATCACGTATGTAAGGGGAGAGACACGTGGGCTGTCTGGCTTTACTATATTAGGCAAGTGACTGTCTGAAGACAAATGAGGGCTCCTTTCCCATGGGACAGTCACAGTACTGTTGTATGGGGTAAAATTGGTTTGACTAGTTTGCGTAACATATGACAGCACTACCATTGTGAAAGTATGTGCATCTAAATGTTTATTATGTGTTTTTATGTAAATGTTGACTGTTTATTGAGTTTTGTTTACCTCTTTCAGCCCTATATTTACTGTGGTCTCTTATAAGAACTATTTATGTAGTCTTGTGTTTGTTATGCAGTTTGTCTGGTTGTTTGTGTCAATCATCTGTCAAAGCAATAACAAATAATACTGTCAAGTATGAAAACATGGCGTATTGTATTGGTTGTAAATGTAAAATAAGCACATGGCTACAAATACAATAACATTTGATCATTATTTAAAGGGGAATTTAATTTATAAACCAAAGGTTGTATATAGCTCACTGTATAGGCCTGTTGCTGTGGTATTTTAAAAAAAGCTTTGTACCAAACACAGGCCTGTAACCAAATGCTAATAGCTGTTAATTATATCAATTAAACAGTGCATTAAATTATTGGGTATTATGAAAATATTAAGTTTAATAATTAAATTCTTAAATGCTTGTACATTATTAATATTTTACATTATATATAACAAACATGATAAATACAATCCAAGTTGCATTATATATATATATATATATATATATATATACTATATATTACTATTAAATATATGTATAGGCATACATATATTGTTCCACTTTTTTTCCCACAGCAATGAGTCGCAGCATCGTGCGCCAGAGTAAGTTCCGGCATGTTTTTGGCCAAGCGGTAAAGGCGGATCAGAGTTACGATGATATCCGGGTTTCCAAAGTGACATGGGACAGCTCCTTCTGTGCAGTCAACCCAAAGTTTCTGGCAGTTATAGTGGAGTCTAGCGGCGGTGGGGCTTTTTTGGTACTGCCTCTCTCTAAGGTAAGCAGAACTTTGGCTGGGCAATACTTTCTCTGTAGTGAAAGTAACACATTTGTGGGGTACAAAAGTCTAGTCATTGATTTTTAAGTGGTTATATTAATGCGTATGTTTGCTCCACATAGGAACACAAGTGAACCCAATGGAAACAGGGTATATACATATGCTATCTGAACTACTTCTGTCACATACTTCTGTCACATGAGAGTGATTTGAAGGTTGAAGTTTGAACTTCAGTTATTTAATAAATATGTTGAGTTTTTAGAATGTATTTTGTGCACATTGTGGGCTTGAATTTCCATGCTGGTTTGTTCTGGTTAGTTTTGCTTTGTTGGTAAAGTTGGTGAACCATTGCATCTGCACAACTGGTGACCAGTAGTGCTAATATACATTACAGTAGAAGTATGCAAACAGTAAAGTTTACAAGTGAGAACAATTTACATATATAGTGACTATTTGACCTACTGTATGCCACACTGAATTAAATGACAAGTTTACAAGTTGCACTTGAAAAATAATGATAAACATTGATAGGACTTTTTTTTACTTCTGCCATCAGTTCCTCAACATCAAGTTCAAACAGGTGTTCTGTCTACCAGAGGTGGAGTTCATCACAACATAAAGAACTAGAGAACTATAACTAAAGAACTATAACCAAAGACTGTTCATGTCCCAGATGTCTGTCCCATTTAGTTTGATATCTTGTTGTCTAATCAAATAACATTGATTTGCAAGTGTGGCTCCAGTGTGAAAACACCTTATGAGGCCACTGTAGATGTTGTTGATGTTGGTTACATGATCAAACATATATATACACATTCAATATCTATGTACATGGTGTGTTGTAATACAGTATATGTCCTACATGTTCATATGTCAAAAAACGTCTTTCATTATTCAAAGTTATTCATAATGCTTGTATTATTTGATTGACAGCACATTTAACTTCATCTTGATTCTCAAGGGGTCTGTGAGTTATTGCCCTTTAAGTCAAGCTGCACTGTCGAGTCATGAGCATATATCAGCAGGTCTGGATAGACACACTATAAATACTCATCTCCCCTGCGCTCAGTCTTAGGCAGCCAGAAGCAAAACTGCCTTTTCAACGGCTCATCACAGGGTTATAAATACACATGAGAAGTATGAGGAGGGGAGGCGCCGGAGGAGGGGCAGCTGCAGAACAACACGTGTTCACACCAGATGAACACCAATAACAGGATAACATCACTGTTACATCACCAATGAGAATGTCTGAAACCCTATAGAATATCTGCCTATATATCAGCAGTTAGTAGGGCTGATGTGAAACAGGGCTGAAAACATGACCAGTGAGGTAACAATTGGTACCAAAGCAAATAAATGGAGTTAGATAATTTTTTTAAAAGGCACTTTAATGCACTCACCAAAAAACATTTGTATTCTGGGTGTCACAATTTCATGAAACATTCTATTTATAGAGCAAAAGTCATGCATTAACAGTGAAGGCGCATGTTTATACTACAAAGACAGACAGACAGACTGACAAATAGACTGACAGACATATAAAGAGATGACACAAAAATGTTTTTGTCAATGAACACAAATAACCCGGCCTAGGGTTCAAAATACAACACTTTTGTAAGTCAATATGTCACATTACAAAAATACAAAATCTTTTTGTCTTTTGTTCTGCTATGATACAGATGGGAAGAGTGGACAAAAACCACCCTCTAGTGGTTGGACATTCAGGGCCTGTTCTGGACATCGACTGGTGTCCTCACAATGACAACATCCTGGCCAGCTGCTCTGAAGACACAACTGCCATGGTAACCATCTCTACTGCATGACATCTATGGTGTTTTCCTCAAAAGTAAAGGAAGTCTCAGTTCACACTGGAGGCAAACATACAAAGGCAAAACAGGGCTGAAGACTGGAGCTAACAGTTTGGGTGTGGGGTAAGAGCTGGTATTTATAAACACATGTAAACAGGCGCTAAAGGCCAGAAACCTGTTCAGAGATGGACCAGTGGTAATGACAGATCAGAAAAGATGAGGAAGGTTGTTTACAGGGACATTTAAAGCTTTTCTAAGTGTCATTTCTGTCTTCGGCCCCTGATGAATATTCAGACAAAATCAGTCATATGTAAACTCATTAATTTTGATGTTGTTGCACCATCTACAGCTGTGGTTGAAAAAAATAAAGTTCTGAGAAAAAGTCTTTCTAGTAATTTAAATGCTTGTTTACATGCTTGTTTTAACATTTTGGTATTGAATGCAATTACATTTATAGGCTATTTTTTAAAAAGACTTTTTAAAGGATCCAAATACCTTTTGTTTAGGTGTTGAGTATATTTAACTAAAGTATTATATAAGTAGTTCAAAACTATTAAATCAATTTCCTATATGCTGAGCAAGACGATGTGGGGAGTTATTACAACATATGAATGCTATTAGCACTATTCGATTGCATCATATCAGAAACATGGATGGCATGCGGTCTATGTGCTTCTGTTAGAGAGGTTAACTGCAGCTGTCTGCGCTGGCAATGAATCTGCGCTCATTCAATACCACAGCACATTCTCAGAACTGCAAATCACTGTACAGTATATCTAGAACTTTAGCCAACAGTTTATTCAGTACGCTAATTATGCTAGGTAATGGCTCTATTATGTTACATAAGCAAGGAGTGTCATGCGATTTTTTCCATCAGTGCCTAGAAGACATATTTAGCCAATAATTAGCCTCTGTAGTGACCTTGAGGAATTCATTATGTTTTGGTCCCTTAAGCACTAAAACAGAGAGAACAGACTTCAACAGTTCGGAATAATTTATATAAATCATGCCATGAACAAATTAGATTTATAAGTAGGATAGGATTTTAGAATAGGATTTTATCATAATTACTTACATAATTACAATAAACTTATTGATTTGTCTCAACACTAAAATAAATGGGATTGTAATACTATGTGAAGACATCTTGACATTAAAAGGTTAATGGTGTAAATGTGTATGTATTGTTTTCTTAAGGCACTTTATTAAACTGTATACAGATGAACAATCTGTAAAGCTTTGATACTGACGCCAATGTAATTTGTTACAGGTATGGCAGATCCCTGACCACACCCCCTGTCGCCCAATCAGTGAGCCCATTGTTGTTCTGGAGGGCCACTCTAAACGCGTGGGCATCATAAAATGGCATCCCACTGCCCGGAACATTCTCCTCACTGCTGGTAAACACCAGTCTCCACCCTGCCACTGCCATTCATTATCACCTTTTAATCAATGCAAACCCACCAAATCTTAATAAATGTATTATTAGGGGATTAGGGGGCATTTAAGGTCCAGAAGGAACCAAATGAAACAATAATCCATAAGACGCCCGGAGGGGGTTAAGATCCAGCTGTTTGTGTGGTTTATAGAAGACAGATTAGATATGGTTCTGTTTTAAAACATACAGATGGGTTCTCTTCAGTGTGCTTGTGTCTCAGGCAGTGATAATCTGATTATAATCTGGAATGTGGGCACTGGAGAACCTCTGATCACTATGGATGACCACCCAGACCTCATCTACAACATCAGCTGGAACTACAACGGCAGCCTCTTCTGCACCACCTGCAAGGACCGCCGCATCCGAGTGTGTGATCCTCGGAAAAGTGAGGTGGTGGCGGTAAGTATTGTGACAGTGAAACTGGAAACAATCTGTATTTTGGTTGAAACTAAATAAATAAAAAGTAAAGGCTGAAAGTGAAACGGCTAAAATGAACCCTTCATTGTCCTCTTTAGGAGAGACTGGCCCCACATGAGGGTATCCGACCAATGAGAGCCATTTTTACCAGAGAGGGCAACATTTTCACCACAGGTTTTACCAGGATGAGCCAGAGAGAGCTTGGCCTGTGGGATCCGGTAATCGAGAAAAAAATTAATAATCAACTATTAAAATTAATAATTGATTTTTATGAGGCTTTAAACCTCCTGCTTTTATTTAAAATAGCTGTTGGTCATTTGTATGTCCTGTCATTTTAGACTAATTTTGAAGAGCCCATTGCGCTGTTGGAGTTGGATACAAGCAATGGTGTTTTATTGCCCTTTTATGACCCCGACACTAATATTGTGTATCTTAGTGGCAAGGTATGACTTTATCATGTCATGTGTTGTTGTGCTTCAGCTGGTGCCTTAAAGCTTGTCTCTCTGGCTCCTTTAATGTCCCTGTAGGGTGACAGCAGTATTCGGTATTTTGAGATCACAGAGGAACCTCCTTACGTTCATTATATCAGCACATACAGCAGCAAAGAGCCACAGAGAGGAATGGGCTTCATGCCCAAGAGAGGAGTGGATGTCACCAAATGTGAGATCGCCCGGTCAGTTACTTCCACCTTATACATATATGGAACATTCATGTATAGATATGTGTCCTGTGTACAGTATATCACTATACTACAGAAAACCTATACTATACCTATATGTATTCTATAGGTATTATATGTACTTCATATTCAATGTATTGTTTTTTATAGATTATATAAACTCCATGAAAGAAAGTGTGAGCCTATCATGATGACAGTACCCAGAAAGGTAAAGGTGTACTAAAGCTAAATTATACATACACTAATACAGTTCACATTTTAACTATATATTAACTATATAATTCAAGTATATGAATTACTTAAAAACATAAATTAAAGCATAAATTGACAATTAACAATAGTATATTCACAAATTAACATTAACCTACATGCTGTAAATCCTGTAAAAATGTAAACATTTGTAAAAAAAAACTAACTAAAAACAAACTAATGTTAACAATTTGACCAAAATTGTATTGCTTTCAAAACTTGGATCAGAAAATGTTAATGAGATCATCAAATATTATCAAATATAATATGAAATATTAATTACATCTGAGACAAATCTGCCTAATCCATTTCCTTCCTGTTTTTCTGATGCCAGTCGGACCTGTTTCAGGATGACCTGTATCCGGACACAGCAGGTCCAGAGCCTGCCCTGGAACCTGAGGAATGGATGGAGGGTCGAGACGCAGACCCCATACTGGTGTCCATGAGAGATGGTTACGTTCCTCCAAAGAGCAGAGAGCTGAAGGTGGCCAAGAAGAACGTTCTGGAAACCAGACCTTCCACACGCAGAAGCATGTCTGTTGTAGATGGAAGCAGTTTGCCGGTGAGTTTTCTCATCCCTGGTCTTCTAATGTTTTCTTAGCTTTTATTTCTTCACCACCTTCTTATAGACACTTCTTTAGAAGCTTATAGGGATGGAATATTTATAAATGTATATTTAATAACATTTGGACATTGAACATGTTATTGAATATTTGCATTCTTCCATATACCAATAAGTATAAACATATTTATACATACTTATACATATATATTTTTTTTCAAGATTTATATGAATAATATTAAATGAATAAAGTGTAAATAGAATTTGAATCAAAATCATAACATTTTTAATGAGTCCCATTCCTACAAGCTAAACAGTTCTTACCATTTCCTGATTCTTGACTAGCTCTCTTTACTTTGTTCCCCTTTCATTCGTTCTCCACCCTTCTTTCACTCTTCTTTCAATCTTTCTTGTTCTACTTCCTGTTCTTGTTTTTCTTTTCCATTTCTACTCTCCCTCTCTTCTTCTCTTTCGATCACTAGCCTCAGTTGTTGGAAAAGCTTGTTGAAGAGATCCAAAGTCTGAAGGCCACAGTTCTCTCTCAGGAGAAGCGAATCTGTGATTTAGAAAACAAACTCTCCAAGTGCACCAATGGCACTGCATGATTAAAGCTAACTAAGGGCTGTGCGCTCTGCAAACCCTCACAACTAAAGTATGAGCACTGATAGGCCAAGCCACTCCCACTCACCCCAGATACGATTCAGTTTTTATCATAGACTTGACTTTACATGGTCTTTTTAAATGTAAAAGATTCACATTTTAGAGCATTAGGTGATTAACTTAGAATATTTGTCTTGCATTTTCCTCATGCTTTATAGTGCATCTGATAATATTGTGTACTAGAACACAATATTAATTATATTCTGTTGGGAAACTTACCAAGAAGTATTTGGTAGACAAAGGCCATCTTTATTTGATTGAGCAAATTGTTGCTTATACTTACAGCTTTTTTTACTTTGAAAGGCAGACAAAAGATGAGAAGAATTGTAGCTACAGCTTCCTGCAATAGTAAACAGTCACAGGTTTTGGTAGGTGTAAACATACCTCATTGTATAGACCAGCACCTGGGATCAGATAGTAGCATATGTGACTCTTATTTGGTCAAAATTAGCTAGGCAAGACCTAAGGCCTAAGTATGATATATTAGGACATAATGCACATCCCTTATTGTCATTTAATCTTTAAAGAATAGTTTACTAAATATCTGACTAAATGTTACACCCTGTCATCTCAAAGGGAGGCATTTAGTATAATGCCCCTGCTATATTACATACATTGAAAGTGAATGAGCATTCAGGCTGTATATTATAGGCATTATAGAAAGTACTATGTAAGTGGTCCATATGACTCATCCTATATGTCGTCCTTTCACATTATAGGATTGTCCTACTGTACAAATACAATGTCTTGCAAATATAGTTTATTGAAACAGACAACGAAACAACGCAAAAACATTCTACTTTTTTATAATTAAATCTGATTTATTAAATCAAATCAGTAAACTTTTAAAGTAGAATCTTTAAAAGTGTGGCATTCATTTTTGAGTGAACTATCCTTTAATGCAATTGCTGTTGACTCCTGGGCAAATCATTAATCTTATAACTTTGTACAATTTAATAATCAACATGCTTTATTTAAACCTAATTGGACTAAACAACAAGACCTGTTTGCATAGACAGCATGTCCCTCTAAAATGCTGATAATATCGTTGTACACATCTCTGCCTTTCCAGCTTTGACCAACACCACTTATCTGGCTTGTGTTTAACCTTTCAAAATGTAAATATTATTATAAAAAAACTAAAATGTAATAAATAACAAAGTCTCTAAACCAAAGACATTATTTTGTTTTATGTAGAGGATCATTTGTGAGTATTTTGGTTTGAATAAAACTTTTTTTTACAAAAAAATTAAATGCATTGTCACTTTCTTATTAAACACACACACACACTGTTCCTTAATTAAAGCTCCATATAACAGTCCTATCATTTCTCAACTCATTTTCTGTATTATTTAGTTATAGGATTATCCAGCTAGACCATTTCTACTACATAACAGCCAAGAGGAGCAAAGGGGACCGGCTTGGGTACAGTGTCCTCAAGGTCTTTTACCTATTCAGACCCATGTAGTCTTTAAATGGTCATTTTTTAAATGTGTTTCACCTTTGCAGCACTTGAAGTGGGTTGTGATGTCAGTAAGCAAAAGATCTGTTCAGTTTCAGACCCTCATGTGGCAAAAACACCATTAGTTCCATTGGATGGTAACTGGACTCCTTTGTATAACTGAAACACTCAGTGGTTTCAGTTAAAGTGCTGTTAATGATTTCTGGTAGGAGGGGGAGTGCAAACATGTTTGCAATGGGTAGGAGAGAAGTTGCAAGTCCATTTAAACCGATTCACTGGTAAGAGAAAGAATAATTTAGTTTTGAAAATTTCATTGATTTTAAGTTTTTCCATTTACTTGATGTTAAAGAACTAAGGTGGTGCAGCTGGATTTGGACCTGGATACTGGCTACAGGTTTGTAGCCAAACTTTAACATCCCAGCTATGTGGGACTTCTTAATTTGCCTGCTACCTTTCCAGCTGCTGGTCCTGGGTAATGTTCTGCTTCGATGTAAATGGATTCATCATCTTGTGGAACGTATTGTTCAACAGTTGGGTTTTTGTATGTGGATTATAACCTGTAGACTTCTAAAACTGCCATATCCTGCAACAGAACTAACTGAGAAGCTGCACCCAGAGGTTAAATTGATCAGTAAATCTACAGCACTTGCTGGCCACCTGAAGAAGCAATGCTCTGCTTTGGCTCAGCCTCCACTGGCAACGTGGCCTCAGGATGACCCTCATATTCAGATAATCACCAATCTCATGTGGCCCACAAGGGAAGATGTTGAACTGCAAGGACAAGTCCGTTTTACAAGGGATCACCTCCTCCTCCAGGATGGTGGTATTGTAGCCCTGGATTGGGCTGTTGGTTTCACAAACCAGCAAGAACAGGCCAAAAAGGAACATCATCCAGGAAGAAGAGTTTTAGGTCTCCATTCCAACAATCCAGCTATTGTTATTTTGATTCCCAATGCTCTCGGACGAGTGACACCACATTTGCTCAGGTTGTGCCACCAGGCTTTACAACAGGGTTTCTATCCAGTTGTGTTTCATCGTCGTGGTCACGGTGGCTGTCCTCTTACAACTCCCCGCTACCAGGAGTTTGGAAATCCCTCAGACCTTATGCAGGCAGTAGCATATCTGAGGAACCATCATCCATCTTCGACTCTCTTTGCAGTAAGTGAGGGCTCAGGATCAGGCTTGCTGCTGTCCTATCTGGGGGAATGTGGCTCTTCATCGTATCTGATGGCTGCTGCTTGCATCTCTCCTGTGTTTCATGGACAGCAGTGGTTTGAGTGTGAACTTCCATGGCTCTATCACTGGATAGCCCTCATCTACCGCAAGTTTCAAATAAACAGGTAGCAATTTAAGAACAATTATAGAGTGATAAATGCTTTAATTTTATTTACATGTAGATTCCAAACCACATCTATGGGTAATATTTTAAACCATTTTCATACATTGTGTGATATGTCTGATCAACACATTGTTGCAGTCTTTAACCATTTAACCAAGTTGCCACCACAACATTTTATAGAGAAGTAAGGTGAAACAATCATTACAATGGGAAACCGCAAGACCTTCAACCTATGTCAGAACTTCTAGCCAGTAGGGCTACAAGCCCTATGAAATTAAATTGTACATATTTGACCTTTCCACAGGTATGCCACCGCTTTGAGCTCTGTGATGGATGTGTCAAAGATTCTGTCCTGCAGCTCCCTGCGAAATATGGAGGAATTCATGTTCTGTTCTGTGAAGCACCAAGACTACAAGATATCAGACTCTATGGACCAAGTTAGAAAGGACTGTTCAAGGTTATCATCTATGAAGCCTGACTGGGTAGGTTACTGGGAGAGGAACGAACCTCTGCGAGATGCAGATGAAGTGGCAGTGCCAGTACTCTGCTTGTGTAGCAAAGATGACCCCCTTCTTCCACCTTATTCCGCTGTACCTGAGGGCCTTTTTTACAACAGCCCTTACTTCTTTCTGGCCCAAACTGAACAGGGCGGTCATTGTGGCTTTATGCATAAGGATAAAAATGGAGGTACCACTTTCTGGAGCCATTCTGCAGTGCTGGAATATTTTTGTGTGGTTGCCGATTTCTTTGGGTTAGAGGACAAGAAAGGATTAAGGGATGTAGCACAGTGTTGCAGCCACGGCCTGAGGCATAGCACCAGTGTCGTGCTCTCCACAAGGAGAAGGTCAACCTTGCTTCGGAAAGAAAGGCCTGTTCTAAGTTCCCGAAGACGTCAGACTTCTACTCCCTCTGATACATTCACATTTGAAGAAGAGCAAGAGGAATTTACTTGGAATAGGTCCTACACTCGCTGAGCGAAGGGACTAGGCTTTACAGTACTTCCTATGTTTGAGGTGTTATCAGCCTATCAAAGTGAAACGAAGAAAGCAAGAAGCTGCGGGGAATTTAGAAACAACTCGCATGCATAAAACAAACCTGAGCATCAAAAGAGAATAGAATCAATCATTCCAGGCCTTAAGCTTAATCATGTACATTGAATTCAAATATACAGACATGACAGAACAGAACCAAGATTTACTAAAATTACTTTATTACAATTGATTTCTTTGTCCAGTAGCTCTCTGCCATCAAAAGGAGTAATTACAAACAAAACATTACATTTGTCTCCTTAGGTTTTCTGATCTTTGTACATTTTACATTTTAATTCACTTGTTGTAAGTTGTTTTTTGTTATGAATAGGCATAACAATTTTTGTAATCTCTCCAACATTCAGTTTTTCACAATCTATACATTTTAATACAGGTTATATATGGACTGTTATGGTAATGTTGACGCAAGAAAAAGGAGACATTGACCATCAAAAAGAAAACAGATGAAATACTGGTAAACACACTGTACAGAGATGTATCCATTCTTCTTTAATCACCAATCCCACTGTTCTCACACTTTAAAAGGTTCATTAAAACAGGGATATTAGGTGTTTAAATGAAATCTAATGGCTGTTATTTTGTTACTTTTGGCCCAAACACTGGCTATGCATTGGCTCAGTTGGTTTTAGTTCAATTAAGATAAGTTAATGGCATCTTCAAGAAACTTTTATTCTTGTGTGCCAAGCTAGATGTTCAGAGATATGATATATAGCACTGACACTTGTTTACAGAGGGATGTATTGAACATAAAATGTGAAAGGCTACTACACCAAACTTCTGGAAAGTTTTTAAAAGCCATTCAGTAAAAGACCCAATGACAGTTTCCTGTTTGGAACAGAAGGAAACTACACAGAGTGGAAGTTTCCAAAGATGACAGTTTACTGTGCTGGTTCACAGATAACATGAATACTGGCACCACTGGATATGGTCATTTATATCTTTGAAAGCAATAAGTGACACAAGCAAATACAGAATGCTGAAAAATTCCTGATAAAGTATAAAATCTTCTGGGGGATAAAAGTCTAATTGCTGGGGAAAAATATTTTGGCTTCGCTTGACACGCTTGAGAATATGCTTTGTGTATATATCTTTATATATAATTGTTTTTTCTTTTTAAATAATCAATATTAGAAACCAAGGTTTTTGTTTCTTGTCTTCACATTCAAGCAATTAAATTTTAGTCTAGTTTAATAACTAGTCAAAACCTGGTTTGACTGTCTTGATTTCATTTATTATTTAAATTTCTAAATACACAATATACACAAACTGTTTACTATACATCCCACTTAGTTTCTCACTCTCTACCCTTCCATCATAACACAATTTATATATATTTTTAAATTCCGACCTCTTATAGTTACTTTCTTATAGTTTTAGTCACCGGTTCTACATGCTGTGGTAAGCGTTCAGTTGGAGGGTGGAGGTTGGCGGCAATCGCCCCAACTCCAGGGTGGGCTTGGAAGAGACAAAGGCATTGCAGGGACGACAGCAGCAGCACCCACCCGCCGCCCAGCAACAACATTCAGTGGTCTCCAGCTTACCCAACCCAGACCTCCCCACACCTAAAATCCACACAACACGCTTTTGTCCAACCCAGACTGAGAAAGGGGAGGAGGGGGCACCAGGCGCTCAGGGGTCTGCTTGCGTATGAAGGGATGACGGCATCAGAGGGATGATAAAGTGCATTTCTGTGAGGTTAAGCTTATGATAAGTGATAAACCACAAAAGAGAACACAACAGGCTATTCTCCTTTTGCATAGTTGCGATTGTTAACTTTGGCATCGCTAAATCAAACAACTGAAATGAACATTAATACACATCAACAGCTTTGTCACACTGTTACTCAGGAGTTAAGTTTAACTGTGCCAACATGCTTTAGCTCTCACATACATTCACATAACACAACTATCATTCTATTTATGCAGCCCAAGACCTCAAAACCTCTACTAAGTCCCCTAAAATATCTTTCTCAGACTCACCTGTCAGTACAGACAGTTTTTTGGCCTGTGTCAACTCTATATATGCTTACTCTGACTGAACATCACTATTTAATGTTATGTTTTTTAAAAAAAGCTGCATTAAGCTGTTTTTGGTTATTTAGACCTATAGAAGGGTGGCAACGCACAACAACGTAAGAAAAAAAAAACAATAATTCAACGTAATCCTGGCAGCTGGTGAATTTCACAGTATATTTTCATACATGTTCTGGCACAATAAAGAACATACTGTATAACACGACTAACTGTTTAAAACAATAGTGCTTAATATCTTTAAAGACTATGCTAAAAAAACTCAAGTGCATTGTAAAGCTTAATTCCATCACATTCTGGTATCCAACCTTTCTATAAATTATCTATGCCATCCCTGCCTCTAGCAGATGACATGCACTCCACTCCAAAAATACAGCTGCAACAACCTGCTAGACCAGGATAAAAACTCGCTTCATAAAAACTAACATCCAATACCAAGAGTTCTTCATCTCACCTGTGAGAGGCAACACACAGCATTCGTATATTCATTCTTACACCACTAACATTCTCAAGTCAACCTAAAATCGCATCCTTACAAACTCTAAAATGCACCTAACCTCTCTAATTTCACTACTACAACACATCACTGCAAAATGCCCCAAACGGTCATCTGAATTATATATCTGAAGAAACAAGTTCCCTTCTGCCTGACATCCATATAACTGGAACTACAGTGGACTTTTGTGCTTACAGTGGTGCGTAAAACAGGTAAAAAAGTAAAAAGAAATAAAAGAATGGGATGAATGAAGACAGGAAACGTTATTTTTCCTTTATGTCGCCCTCTGATCTTGGTGCCCCTGTATCCCTTCCCCATGGCATTCAAGGTCAAGTGGGATGGGTGTTGTGGGACAGCAGTGGGTGGTCTTACGTGTAGGACAAGTGTGAGCCATTGGAAATCTGAGAGGCGATGCTGGCGCTCCTGCTCATCCCCTGCTCACTGCGGCCCCCTGAGGTGGCCCGCCGTACTGCCTGCGGACTGTTCCTTAGCCCACCGCTTCCCCCGCTTGAACGCTGACTCCCCCCTGACCCATGGTGCCCCCAGGGAGGTGGTCCCCCTGATGGCAGGCCATGACCCCAAGGTTGCTGGATTGATCCACTCTGGCTTAGATGATGGTGGTGGCCATGTTGACTTCCACTATGGTGCCCTCCCCCCCAGGGTGACCCCTGAGAGCCTGCACCGCGCTGGGAGCCCCAGCTACTCTGGGCCCCTGGAAAGTTGTGACTGTGGCCATCTGACGAGGCCAAGCTGGAGAGCACCATGTTGCTGAAGCCCAAACGCATGCTTTCAGAGTCAAACGCCTCAATCTCCCTGGCCTGTTTCTCTAACAGGCTGCGGATTCGTTCAGAGCGGTCGTTCTGTAGGGCAACCATCTCCTCCTCTATCTGCCAGGAACAAAAAGAGAAACAAACAGAATCAGGGGAAAGGTGAACTTTTGGTGACTTCTTTTCTTATTCTGGAATGTTAACACTGAAACCTTTACTTTGGTAAAGGACCCAAAATTGTTTCCTCATTTAGAACATTGAGGATTTGACAGGATCCTGTGCTACAGGATACTTGTGTTTGCATTTGTTGGTTAATATACCTTCTGCTCCAGCAGAGCCCGCCGCAGCGAGACCCTCTGCTCCAGCTCCTTCCTCTCACGCTCATGCTGCGCATCTGTCTGCATTTTAATCTTGCTTTGATAAGCGTTTAACAGCTCAAGCTCCTGCTGCAGCTGCATCTTTAGCACTTGACACTCTGCCTCCTGTGCCTCGTCCAATCGCAGCTGATCAGAGAGAAAGGAGGCGGGGCTAAATTTAGCATTATCATTCAAAAGTACAATTAACATGCTCATGCCCTTCTCCTCTGATCTTTACTCACAGCTTGTGTGGAGAGCATGTCATTGATGGTGTGGTCGTACTGCTCGGCGAGGATGGCTAACTTTCGTGTCTGCTCTTCTTTCAGCCTCTTCAGCACAGCCTTGTGGTCTGACTTGGGTGTGGTCTCCAGAAGGTGGTTGCGCAGGGCTTTATACTGCCGGGTCTGAATCTTACAAGTGTCCTGGAACTGCTTCTTGATCTGCAGCTCTTTAGACTGACAAGGAGGAGCAACAGTAGAATAGCATGAGAAATCTAGTATACACTAGGTACTGCACACTATGTAAAGCAAGTATGACTGAAAGGAACGTATCTTCGGCAATCTTCATCTCACACACCTTAAGGCTCTTAGGCTGTTGTCGGACCTCCATGACGTGCTTGCGGCGTAGTTCTCGCTCCCTGCGCTTGTTGTACTCCAGCTGGTTGGTGAGCTCGGTCTGGTGCTGCATGCGGATGAGCTCCGTACGCATCTTCTGGATGGTGCCCAGATGCCTCACCTCCAGCTCCTGCATGGACTCGTGATGGCGGAGCAACATGGCGTGTTCCAAATCCTTCTGTGTCTGACGTTTGTTTAGCTCCTGAATCGAGAAACATACAGAAGATGTCAAGATGAACTATAGGAACTATTTCATACTCAACAGAACTTCAATTCAATTTTAGAAGCAGTTCAACTAAGTCCAAATCAGAGTTCCAAAGTTTACAACTTTTCTCCAAACAATATTTGGCCCCTAAATTGAATTAATAAAAAGAAATGAAAGTAAATGTTAGGAATGTGATGTTACCTCCCACACGAGGTCTTGTTCTACATTATGTTTTGCAATAAGGATTTGCCGTTTAAAGCGACGACACTCCAGCTCCAGGTACTGGCGCTGTCGGCGGAGCAGGTTGGCCTCCTCCTCTGCCTGGTAGTGCTGAAAGTTCTCCTTCTGCTTTGACAGCCATTCCTGCTTCTCCTTTTTAGGTGTGGACTGGTTCTCGCTGAGCTCCTGAACACAGTGTAAGAACCATAAATGTGTTAAAGTGGGAAACAATGTGTTTGGCACCATGTGTTCAGTAATACTGTTTGTGCAGCTAGTATTACTGCGTAACTATTACTGTGAATAATAACAATTTTAATGCACTTTAGGTTTCCAAGGACCAGTAGTCCAGTTTGCACCTGCATTAATGTTTAAACCTCTGCAGCAACAATTTCTATCTGTTTTGATGAATTGTTTCATCAAAAAAATCAATTCAATGTCATTAAATTAGTGACACAGTTTTTAGCTAAATATTTCGGTTTCTATCATTACTACACTTCATCAACTGTTATTATGCTACGTTAATAACATGTTTTAAATATTCTTTAAATGTAAAATTGTTATGCTTGAAAAGTTCAGGATATAGTTGATGTTCCTTTTTGTAAAAATTGTTCCTTTGTTTAGAAAAATCAGCTGTAAGCCAATTTTAGAGAGAGTAAATGTCTAACACAATTTATAAATGCAATATTCTAAAAGCATTTTTTTAATATGTAGACACACGCACACATGCACAAACACGCTCACACACACACACACACCTCTTTCAGTTGCTCCTTTCGTAGCTTGTACTCTCGTTTCTGAGACTCCAGGAAGGTGCTGAGCTCTTTCTTCTGCTGGCCCTGAATGTGCTGCTGGAATTTCTTCTCATCATTGGCAAATGACTTGGCCTTCAACCCAAAAAAAGTCAAAAAACAAGAAGCAATCATGACACAACATGGCCAAAAGTTTGTGGACAACAAAAAAAAATTGGTTAATTTGTTAATGTAAATTGATGTATAGATTTCATAAAACATACATACCTGCATTATTACTAGTAATATTATTTATTTTAAATAATAACTGTCCATTTTTATTACAAGACTTAACTATATGTTGGGCTGCAGGGAGTTACTCCCATAGAGGCACAAGAACTTTAGGGAGGTCACACGCTGAGAACTGTATACAAGCTGCCTGACCAGTAAGTAAGAACTTGGTTTAATGAAGACCATGTCTTGTGCTGCTTACGTCTTTCTCCAGGGTTACTTGGTTTTTCTTCACCAGCTTCTCCATCTCAGCAGCAAAGCTGTTTCTCTGGGCCTCCAGTTCTCTGTCAAGTCTCAGCCGGTGTTCGTCCATCTCTGACTTCAGCTTGTTCTCCAGGGCCATGAGGTGCTTCTGGTGCTGCCGTCTCATGCGTTTGTAGCCTGACATCTGCTCCCTTAGCTCAGAGTCCTGCTCGTGCTCCTGCATCTGCCTGGTCACCTGTTAGCAATGAATGAATGTGGAGCATTAGAAGAACGTGAGACTAATTCTAATGATTTCTAATGAATTCTAATGAGTTCTCATGATTTCTAACACTTCCAGTCTGCAACGTCCGCTGAAACGGGCCAATCAGCATTAAGTTAGACTGCAGTAAGACTTAAATAAATCACCTGTAAATCACCAATAAAGACAGTAAACAAATGAAAATAAAATCCTACTTTGTTTTCAACCAAAATAGTAAGTATTAAATGGACAATTTGGTATAGTAAAATAATTTGACATATTTTTAGTATTGATTGAACTATGAACTCTGTGACTGACTCACCAGAGAGGCCGTGCGGATGGTGGCAAAGTGCTCACGGTTGCGATGGTGTTTGCGTTGCAGGGGCTGCGCAGGCACTGCCTGAGGTTCTGAGGGCCGTGTGTGTGTCTCAGGATCCTCACGGTAAACTTCCTCTTCCTCCTGCCGGACCAAAACACAGGAAAAAGCATATTAAGACCTTCAATGGTATATTTAAATCTCTTTAAACATACTACAGTTATTTTGCAAGTTATAATACATAACATACTTGGGTTACACACAGTGTATGAACGTACCGGTTTAAGGTGTATAACCGAGCTGTTGGACATGACGGTGTGATCTTTCTCCAGGTCAAGATCACTTTTGTTGTCATCAGCTGCATCTGGAAGGCTGTTTACCGAGCTGCTTTGAGAACTGGCGCTGATTGACATGCTGGGAATGGACTGGTTACTGCCCACGCTGCTCACTGTGCCAGTACGACCCGCACCATGCTCTGGTTCCTAAACACACAACAGCAGTACTGAACCCAGCTGTACTCCGTCATACACTCAAACAATTTAAACAGATATGTGCAGGAAATGCATGCTAATAAAACACAGCCTGCATGCACCGTATTGCAATAAATGCAGGCTGGCCTGCTGCATTAACAGGATACAAAGGTTAATAACACCAAGGTAACAGTATAGGAGTGACTCCCAAAGAGACATTTGAGACCAGACCTCATCTCCCTCCTGGGTCTCTGTGGTCGGCCCGTTGTGGGCCTCCTGCAAAAGAATCTTCTTCATCTTGCGGTACTGCAGGTTGTCCAGCTCTCGGACCGCATCTTTTGTCCGCAAAATCAGGTCCATCAGAACAGATTCGGGCCTCTCTCTCTGGACGAAGGCATGCTATGGTTTTAAAACAGTATGCAGAACACAAGAAGTTATTGGAGCATTCGGGTAGTTTATGATGAACATCAAGACATAAAGAGACTTTTAAGAGGAAACACCTGCAGCAGATCCTCAGAGTGCGGCCTGTCCTGAGGAATCTTCTGAAGGCAAGAGTCAACAAAATTCCTAAAATATTCCGTCCTGAGGAAAAAAAACAACACGGCTAGTTAATTAACGTAATTACTGATGAATGCTTTTTTACGTACATGTGAGGAATCTACATCACATATGAAGTTTAGCCCTTATAGTGGACCACCAATTTATTTTAGAAATAAACAAGTTGTTAACTTCACTAATCCACCAAATAACTAGTTAACCATTTTTAAAGCACCAGGACTCACCATTCACTTGACTGCAGTGTGGGACTCTCATTCTGCGCTATATGGTACAAGGCACTCATAGCATTCATGTTAAACAAAGGAGGTTTTCTTTCCGCTACAGCACCAGGGAGAGGGAAAAGTGAAATCGGCTTTATACCGATTTCTTTATACAACAATAAAGACACATTCAATTTATAAAGCAACACTTGTGCATCGGTCACCTAATTCAATGCAGGTGATCCCAAGAGACCAGACATCAACCTTCCCCTCGTACTGTCCCTCATCCATGGCTAATATCACCTCAGGAGCCATCCTGAGAGAAACAGGTGTATTAGTAAAGACCAGGAGTCAGTATTACACTGGCTAACGCAGTGCTCACCAGTATGGTGTTCCCACAAAGGAGTTTGCTGGAGACGCGATGGAGGCAGAACCAAAGTCTGCCAGTTTGACCTGTCCTGGCTCGGTTAGTAGGATGTTCCCAGCTTTGATATCCCTGAGTGGGAAAAATTACATATACAAAAAAATAGTCAAGAATAGATATCATTTTCTTTTGATATCTACAGGCAAGTTATGTCTTGTGTGTAACCGACGGGGATAACATACTATAAAGATTTAAAGCCTTACAGCGAAAATAAATTCTTCAATATATAATATAAAGATTTTGTGGCACCTAACATTTCTCTTACTACATTCAATTGAGTCACAACGTTATTTTAAGGACTGTGTCTCGTCCACATCAGCTGTGGATTGAACCAATAGCTGAACTGAAAGTCACAAAAATCATTCATTACTAAACGCACACGCTTTGCCAGAACAGTAAAAAAAAAAGCCACTAACCTGTGAATCATGTTATGAGAATGAAGGTATGCAAGGCCCTGCAAAGCACCATGGGTAATTGCTGCAATCTCAATTTCCTGAAGGGGCTTCTTGTGAACTAAGCAAAAACAATACAGAGTACCTGCTCACCAAACTGATAATGAAAATAGAAAATAATTCTTAAGCGTAAAATAAGAGCAAGTTAAAAGCACTGGCCCATAATGTGGAGAACACGTCTATACAGTTTTCTAATACAACCAAATGTTCAGTGTCTTGCCTTCAAGCAGGTCAGAGGCTGAGCCCAAACAGTACTCCATGACAAGCTATAAAGGAAAAAGATAAATTAGTTCCCTCATATTTAATTAAAAAGATAACCCAACAGGTTAGAATTATTGCATTCATGCTGAAAAAGGGACTAAGTGACAGATTTATCTTGGAAACAGAGATTTCTTACCCATGCTGTGTGTTCCCGCAGGTAGCATCCTTTATATTCTATGCTGTTTGGGTGTCTTATTCTCTGCAGGAACTTGACTTCCTTAATAATGTCCTGCCATTTCTAAAAAACAGAAAGTGGCAAATATTTAGTTATTTAATTACATTCTTTTTATTGCATTTTACATTAACTACAGGTACAGCTTCTCAGAAGAGTAAATACTATTAATGACTACACATTTATTCGCTAGATTACAATCCACTAATGTAAACGAACAAACTGGTGATGTCACTCACTAGCACAGCACCTAAAAAGAGAAAGGCACTGCTAACAGCAGCCTATGTACAGAGATTATGTGTAATCTGATTACCGCTAATCTGAAATGACAAGGAATAAACTGCCGCCAGCTAAACTATGAATGGCTCTTCCTCAACCTGACGCGTTACACAAGATGCTAAATGTGACTGCTGCAACTGAATCTAGTTTTGCTTAATTGCAAATGGATTACCTGTAATTATGCTAAAACAAACTCTACAAAAGTTACAGGACAGCCCACAAAAAACTGCTATGATTGTATTTTTATGTGATTATTTTTTAACTCATAAAGGAACAGGTCACATTATCCCATAATTTACTTACCCTAAAGCCATCCAATGTATATGCGCTGTGTATTTTTTTTAGCACATTTATACCCTTAACGCTTATTGGTTATGGCATTAATATTCATATGTGTTATATCAAAAACAATTATAAAGCGGGGAAGAGCCAGAATATTTGTATTGTACAAAAGAACGAAATAAACACCCTGAGGCCGATCCACAAGCTAAATCCACAACCAACCAAGTTTCAGGTGTCAACTGAATCAACAAATGCCGGACAACTGACCTCATTGGATTGCTTTCCACTGTAGGACATCTTCTTGATGGCCACCACCTCTGCTGTCCGCACATCCCGGGCCTAAGCAGGACAAGAAGATATATGGCAAGTTATTCACCAAACCTGTGAGCACCTGAGGATTCAACTAAGTAGAAACTTGCAATTGACAGCAAAGAGACTCAACCTGGATTACTACCAGTGTGAATGCCCCTTTAGCTTAATTTGGATTAGCTATAATTATAAAAAACAGATGATAAATGGAACACATACGAAATAAACAGCACCGAAGCTTCCATGACCAATCTCACGGAGGTCTGTGAAGAGCTTCTCGGGGTCCTCCTTGAAGAAGAGCTCTGCAATTTCTGGGTCCTTCAGGCTCCCTGCCCGGCTGGTGGAGGGCATCCTGCGAGCCGGGGGACAAGCCGCACTCGCAGGGGACTATCTGGCCGTGCGACACGTCACGCCCCACAGGTTACTCATCTGCCGGAGATAGGCAGTGTACGCATAGAAACCTGCAGTATGGTACACAAAAACAATTTGCATTAATGCTAATGCAAATTACGTTAACAGACTCTATAGATCTGCTGTACTACAACATAAGTCATAAGGGTTGTTATTTGTCTTCTGTGTGAATGCAAGACAAAATGGCAAAAAATACAAATCCAATACATTGCAACACCCCACAAATGCTCCTTGGACCTACTGGATAGTCACCAATATAAATATACACAATCAGCCACTAAACTCCCTCTCACTGATTCCAGATGACTTGTGATGTCAGCATTGTCTGTAAGGTGTGAAAACATAAGATCACAAGCAGCCAGCGCTCTCATTGACCTGTTCTGCTGCATTCATTTCTACTGGTTCATTCAGGTTCGAAGGGAATTGAAGCAATGGGCCCAGCGGACACTGTGGGCGGATTCACAAACTATTAGAAGTGAAGGAATGAATGGATGCCAGGATTAACAAAACACTGATTCAACAAAACATACATAGGAACGAGATGCTAACTGTATGTGCTGCATCCAACATTATCAATGCTAACAATATTATATCAGTCTTAACCTGTGACATTATCTGTTGTTAATTTGGGAAAACTTTGAGGTTTAATGGGTCAATGTTTTAAGTCCATATCACTTGATATAACCTAAAGGTTAATAATTAATTAATGAAATAAATTATTGCGTCCTAATACCACAAGTCATCAGACAAAGGGCAACAATGGTAAAAAAAGAAAATTAAAGATGTTTAGGGAAGTATGGAGAAAATATTTCAGAGCGACTATTTTCATTGCGGTTTAGTAACCTTCTCACAACCCTTTATGACCACTGTAGTGTTAACCAGCTGTGTTAGTCTAAACAGATACACACAACAGATCTAGTCCTTAGTTTAAAGCGCTCAATAAGGCATCTAATGCCCATTCCCTTGAACATGTGATATCACAGAAGAGAAGCAAAAGTCACAAGACAGACTGAGGAGGGTGACGCTCAACACAGTCTTCCATTTTATTTCTTTCTCCTTAAAGAGCAACTGCAAAGGCTTAAGGTACCTTTGAGGGCCATAACACTGGTTTCATAATGAGCACACAGCCTTCAATAATGTATTATGTGGAATGACTAGAAAACTCAAGGGTTTTAAGGAAAGTAACTTTTGGTGAGTTTTGTTGTGTGATTCACAAAAATAAATATCAAGCTTTAGCTTTAGAAAGTATTGACTTTTTTGAGAACACACTGACTATCCCCTTAGGACACAATTTTACCTAAAGGGTGTAAGACATTGGCTGAGTAAGACTAATTAACTGTGTTGACTGCATTGATTAATTCAGTTAATAAAACATTTTTCAGAAACACGTGACACTATCGGCCTATTCTGTACAGCTAATGGGAAGCCTTTGAGAAAAATTGCTGAATTACTATTTAGCTCCTTTGGGACCGAACAGAAAACAGCTCAGCATTTATAAACCGCAGGGAATGCTGCTGTGCACCCGAGAATACTTCTAATGGAATATTGATCTTCACACTCTGTGCTGTTTGTAACCCAACATCGCAAAGCACTAACATAATAATTATAATCACTGTTTCACTGTTTTTCTGATAGTATATAATAAATTAAACACAGATGTCTGTAATAAACTCTTAAACACTGGATAATTTGGACAATTGCATTTCAGACATGATCTAAAAGAAACTGTTTTGGTAACTGTCCATAGAAGGTCTAAGGTCATAAAGTTAAGCAGGAACAACTATAGAAATAAAATGCATATAACTGTATTTAACTAGCAGTCTGTACCACTTAAACCTGGCTTTATCGAAGTTAGGTCTTGCTTAAGCAACAATGCATTGTACTACAGGCCTGTAAATGACAGAAGCTCAGCAAGACAGTCTGAGACACAGACCAGTAATTCTAGTGTGAAACCCAGGAACTTTGCCCTGCTCTTTAAGAACCATTGGGTCTTAATCTCTAATGATCAGTGTGGATGTGGAGCAGGATTTGCCAGGTCTTAACCCCTGCAAGGATTTCCCACCACGGTTGTCAGAACCTACTGTTAACTTCTCAACACACAATGCTAACAGGACATTTGTTTAAAAAACGAGACTGCTCTGTAGATTCATGAAATTTTTAAACTAACAGCCCACCTAAAAATAGCTTTTCTTTTATTGAAACGTGTCATTAGAAGGCCTGAGGTCACACTACATGAATGCAGACTGACGGTTGAAAACATATCGTCATTCTTCCACACAGCGCTAAGAGGAAGTGCACAGAGGAAACACTTTAATAGCTGCGGAGATGTCCGAGATTATCCGTCATTATCCGACATCTAGCTACCGTGAGTTCAATGCACGATTCAACACCAAAAGCGTCATTGGCTCACACATATCAGATTTCCAAAAAGTGAAATGAACAAATTGATAAATGATACATTTGGCATTCATTGTTTTGTTCCAGGGAGTTATGAAATACTACGAAAACACCATTTTAAACTATTTTTTTTTAACTATTTTAAGTTTTCTTCTGGCATTTTACAGTAAAAGGCACAAACTTTACCGTAAAAGTAAAAGGTAAACCTTTAAAGCCTTTCCATACAGTAGCTTGACAAGCTGTCAAGCTAAAAAAAAAAAAAAATATTTGTACATTTTAACAAATGAAACATTGGCATTGACAGCCAAATCACTATGAACTATTGTTGTTGTTGTTTGGAAAAGAGAAGCGCGTACATTCTTCAACAATTCTTATTTTGTGTGCCCTGGAAAACAATATAGCATACAGGTTTAGAACAATATGAAGACTAGTAAATAATAAATTAAAAGCAGCAATGGATTTACAGGTAAATTTCAGAAAATTGCTTCTAAAAGTATTCTGATAGCGTTGTCTGTTCAGATCACAAGCAGGATACCAGATAACACCAGACATGTTTTTTCTGGTTTGTTTGTGTAAAAAAGCATGAATGTCTTTCACTGGAAAGCTCTTTTATTGATCAACATCTCTGCTGTTAAACTGATCTCATGACAGCAGGTCACTACTTCCTGGTGCAGGTATCCAGTTTAATTCAGTAAAGGTGACATTCCCACACACTAATCAAATTCACACAATCTGTGTGTTTCCCAGCTACACTAAACTACAGTATGTGGACAACAGCTTAGAGACCAATGAAATACAGAACAAAAGACAGGGCAAGGTCATATTTTCGCTAATACAGTATATAGCAACGCTAACAAAAAAGTAGTCAGCAATCTGTTTGGTACCGAATAACTGTGTATATTTATATTATGTCCAAAGCATTGACTTTAGTTCTCATTAAAAGATTTCAAAGATATAAATATATAAATATATATATATATATATAAGAGAAACTAAGCCTTAAAATGAACTGTTTCCACGATTGTAAAAAGAGTAAATTGCACAAAGACTACAGCACAGAAGAGAACAGTACATTTGTCAAAAAAATACAATGTTTAGAAATGGCAGTTGCAGACAACAACATAGACATCTTCGCTCAAAGCCAAAGAAAGAACTGATGAACAGAAGCTGTTCAAAGCCAAACAATGAGTAATTTTTAAAGGATGACCCAGAGAATTAATTGCTGTTGTTTACTCACGCCACTGCAAAAACTAGGTTGGCTGGCTGCCTACAGGAGGCCATTAAAATATTCATAGAAGAAACATTAATCGCTATACTTCTCCCTACAGTAGGTTGAGAATGTTTGTCTGAGGGATTAAATTGGTTGCATTTGGCAAAACTTTACATGACAAAAATATATAATGTGGTTTTGCTGTCCTTATTGCTGCCCATTATGCCTTATGAACATTTACCCCCAGTGTTTTGAGATGCGCTTCATTTTTATTGCTATAATAGACATCATAAATACCAGCTTTACCTCAGAGTCACTACAGCAACCAGAAATACAACCTCATTGTTTCCATGTAATAATTACAGCGCAAAATGATACCTAGAAGGAACACCTGAAATGATGTGACAGAATTCATGAGCCAACGTATTACAAAGCTAAACAACAGGGAAAAACACTGTAAATTGCATGAAGATTAAATGTGTCTTAAAATTGTCACATTCTCCAAAACACATTATGCAACAAGGACATCGCGCAACTTCAGCGGTAACGTTGCTCACATTAGAAAACAATCACAGCGTGAATAAAAACAACCGCATGCAAGGGAACAAAAGAAACATCTAAAAGCAAACGTTTATCGATCACAGTGTACAACACATCAAGACACTTTAACGTGCAAATCGTTAACTTACCACCAGATTCAACCAAAATAAATATCATATACACGCCGATAACATTCACTGCGAACTGGACGCGCATCGCCATTACCTTTAACAGCTCTCAATAGACGATCAATATTCAGCCTGAGATTTTTTCTGAGACGATGCTGGTTGATAGCGATGTATTACAGAGGGTTAGGGGTATAACAATAAGCGAATAGTATTGTGCCCATGCCGTATGTACACCACAAACGATGCTTTAAATAGGTATAAGTAGGGCTGTGCAAGGGCTGCTGGCCAGTCCAGTGTGTTACGCAATGTCAACACAGTGAGATGAGGAATGCGGCGCACGTCACTCAATGCACTGTACAACAAGGCAATGTCCAGCTCCATAAACCAGTTTAACCAACTGTTTGCTTTAAATAATATTATTACAATCAGTTATTTTATATAACAAGATCAATATTCTGCACACAGCCCCACAAAACAGTTTTGGAAGCCCGCTGTTGGAAACTGTACAGTAAAACTGGGAGGGAGTGTCGTTGCAATAATATGCGACACTGAACATTTTCGCATAAAACAACGTTGATCGGTGGTCTTCTGTCTTAAGATTCAGTTAGTTTGTCTTATATTTCATGAGCATAATTCATAAATACATTACGATTTTAACTCACGCTTCAATCTTTCAATGCACTTTATAAATTGTCCAAGTTCAAACATTTGGCTACTTGGCTAAACATGATCATAGGCATATTCTCTACTTAATTTTAAGGCTGTCAATGTCATTTTACAAATAAAGCTTCATTACAAAGCATGTTTACGACAACACTGCATGTAACAACAAATAAAACTACATCAGCAACTAAGCAGCAGAGATCAACATTAGTGACAACAGCAATTTGTAATAGCGTTTAAATTCACACGATTTTCTAGCCAAAGTTGTCGAGCACACGCAACTCAAGCCATATTATAACCACATATGACCGATCGAGTTGTGCTAGCTAAGAAATAAGCGAAATGTTAACCAAGTTAATACGAAGACTACACGACACGACTGTCACAAGACATCTGATATTAACAGATAAGGGCTGCTTTAATGTGTAGTCCAGCTTACCCGTCCACCAGGCCAGGTTTGTAGGGACTTCAGAAGAAACCCTCTAATGTGCCCGCTAATGTGGCTAATACAGCAGCTATCCTGGGTGGAACAGTTAGTGTGAATACAGGAAAAAAATGTGCAAACAAAATCTCGTCCTGTTTATTCCTTTGGGCCGCAGACAAACGTTATGGCGAAAGTAACTCGGTGTATTTACAGTATATTCCAGCCGTCCGGGTTGACAGTGATGACTCACGGGGTACAGAAACTACATCAGCCGGGGCCCTTAAAATCTAGCCAGCGTACAGCTAACTCTCCACTCCCAGTCAGTCACTTCCAAAAAATGGCGACGGGTAGTTTTCACCTCCTTTCCTTCGTGGAAAACACAGGACAATGGTACGGATGCCTCGTTAAACAACACCCGAGCGTAATCTGTACCCGCCCGAAACGTGACAGCCCCTCTTTTCCTCGATGTCGCCCCGGCTGTAGAAGTTCTTCATGCGTATCGCGTTTGTTACACTGTGTGGCTGGGCAGTGATTCTCTCTCTCTCTCTCTCTCTCTCTCTCTCTCTCCTACTGCAATGCAAAACAAGCACCAACTTTGGGGGCAAAGCCAGCCCCATAATTGTGACCCATCTTAGTAAACAAGGCACTAAGGATATACCCCCCATATTAAAACAAATATATATGTATACAATCGAATAAAAAACACATAACACAAAGCCACACATGAATTGGTACTTGTTAAGTATTTTTCTTAAATGACTAAACTTCACTATAAATAAATAAACAAGGAAAAATAATAAACCATCGTCTTTGTGGCCTCTTCCAATAGCCTTAAAGAGACTTCACCCACCTATGCATAAACAATCCGGGTTATTTCCCAACATACCCTACATGCTCCTAAAATATTACATTGTTTTCTTCATTCTGCTGTAGACTAGAATAAAATGCGAAACGCAAAAGAGATTGGAGTATTATTGTGCTTCTTATCTGATCAACATGTAGGCAAGTATAAGGTCACAGTTTAATATATTACTATCTCCCAAACAATAACCTTAATAAAAATGCTCCAAGCCTAATAGTCATTGCTGTGTCTCTTTGCTTTCTTGTACAATATGCTCTGACATGACTAGTTTCTATACCTTTGGAAAGCATGCCCGGGCTGTATCATAAATGTGACAGACAGGCAAAACTGGTTTTATGAATTCTCTAAAGTTTGAGCTCAGTTGTGGTTAACACATTTAGATCAACACACATCAGTGAACAATACGTTCTACTTAGACAGACATTCATTAAAAACTGATGTTATATAATAAAGTATAATATAATAGGATCAATTAAAAAATCTTGTTTAAATAATCTGTGTAAAAAGTTTACCAAACAGGAATCTGAATGTAATTCCGTGTTAATCCTATAGATGGAGATGTTGTCCTATTACAAAACCTCAACCTTAAGGCAAGATCCCAGTCGAAACTAATGATGTAGACAATTTCCCTAAAATAACACTTTTGTTTATCCTTTCAGTTTTTCTCTGAATATTCAGTCAATTGAAACACGATTTATTAATACATTTAAAACAATTTATAAAGCTGAAGTTAAATCTGTTTCTTTACTTGGTAACTTGTCATGCTTGGTAACACGTCTCATGCATTTTGATCTGTTGTCAGTAAAGAACATTGAATGTACATTTTAAAAACACTTTTTCAATGTTTAAAAGACAGTCTCACACCACGTGATAATAACATGAATATTTTGCACCTCCCTAAATCTTGTAATTATTTCGCAATACACGACAAAGAAAAGGAAACGAATACAGGCTTGACAAAACAGATAAGTTTATGTAAGAATACAAAAGGATAGAAAAACATAAACAAAAAATACGACATGAGAGAAATAATAAGAAATATATAATAGAGAGAAATATATAAGAAAGTACTTTTCAGGGAAGTCGAATTGTTTATTGTAAAGTTCTTGCAGAAATGAAGCCTGTGTAATGCAGAAATACTGCAGAAATAGAGCTGAACAGTTGAATGTCAGCAATACAGTTCACTACAACAGCATCACAATGGATCCTGACATGTCACGTGTGTGGGATAAAATAATCCCACGATATCACATGTGGAAAAAACAACAACAGTAAATGTAACCATAGCGACGAACTGGAAGCTGATGCATCTGAAATGACAGAAATGCGATATAAGGTTCTGCGTATTCTGTACTAAAACTGTGTCACACCAGCACGTCAGAGGTGGGCGTCGGATCGGAGCTTTATGGACGCTGGGCACAAGTTGCATCATTATGAAACTGTTCCACTTTTTATTGAGAGATGTCACGCACAAAATTGAGTATTATTCACGGTTCTCACCCTCACCGATGTCAATCAAACAATTTTTGGATTTTGGTGAGTACTGTAGACTTATTGGTTATGAGCACAATGCGAAACATGCATGAAAGAGCGGAAGAAGAAGTTGCACCCGATGTTGTTTACCAAGTAGACGTTGCCGTGGTGGGATTGTATTTAAAGCAACATAAGTATCACTTTGTTTGTTTCACTTTGTTTTCTGAGTGAATAAATCAACAAGTTTACTACTACACGCGCCCTTGAGTGTTAAGGTCAAGTGAAAGCTAAAGCTGTTTTGATGGTGTGACCTTTTAACTGATGCGTTAAAAATAGTCTCACCATTACATACTTAGTTTTGTGTGTCACAAATGCATCAACTCGGTCCAGTCGCTAATGTAACAACATGATTCATGAGCTACACTATACCAGTCTGAAGTTTGCAAAGGCGTATTAGTACAGTATTAGTAATTCTTAATAAATAAATGAAATAATCAATAAATATACACTTTTTCATGTATTTTAGCTTTTTTAACGTAGCCACCTTTTCCTGTATAAAAAGCTTCGCACACTTCTGCCATTCTTTTAACTAATAAAACACAAATAAGGTGTGGACATGGCATTGAAGGAATTTCCTTGTATGCTGTGGCTTGTTGGCTGCATTGTCCAGACATGTGATCCAACTTATCCATTAAAAAGACGCTTGACGCTACATAGAGAATCCAGTTATATATTATACTTATGTACAGTTTGTTAACGCCTTCTGGGTTAATATTAATAAATGAATCACATTTTTAAAATACAAAGTAGCATGTGTAGTTTTGTTTTGCTGTCATATTTAAATGATGGTTTAAACAAATTATCTAGATAGACAGACAGACAGAGAGACAGTTTTTATAATGACATCCTGTTGTTTTTTCCAGGGTTGTGTTTTTTCCAATACTGTAATTTACCAAAACCACACACTCCAGCATACAAAACCTCTACAAACACTTCACCGGAACAAAGACTAACTTCTTGTTATTGTCTCTTGTTAAACCAGGCAGAGAAAATGCATGTGAAAAAACCTCCTACATGTTTCTGCGAAAAGAACTGGCTGTAAGGCTGGCCAATACAATGAGGGAAGTGAACCTGTTACCCGAAAATCTCCTCAACCAGCCGTCTGTCAAATTGGTCCAGACCTGGTGAGCACAGCAGAGTGTGAGCTGTGAGTAACCAGTAAACTGGTTGTGGAGTACAACGGTAATGTTACAGTAAAAGTGTTTCCAATATAAACAATACAATTACCATAGCCACAAATGTCAGGAGGTGAAATAGCTTTGAGCCCATGTAACAGTATATAAACACCTGACATGTTTTGTGTGATATCAGGTACAGCCAGAGCTTTGAAGAACTTTTAGAGTACGAGGCTAGAAGCTCAGAGGATCCGCGCACCCTGAACGAGTGAGTCTAAATACCTTCTGATTAGAAATCACTACTGTTATATAATTTGCCATTATAGACGTTAATCCTAAAACCTGTTATGATTTTGAGATCAGATTGGGATGTGATCATTTTTGTTCATTCTACACAAATGATTATCTTGTATTTTATTTATGGGTATTAGCTTCCTAGACAGCCTGATTCACATTCGGAACAGGCATAATGATGTCGTGCCCACTATGGCCTCGGGTGTGATCGAATACAAAGAGAAGTTTGGCTTTGATCCGTTTATCAGCAGCAACGTGCAATACTTCCTGGATCGCTTCTACACCAGTCGCATTTCTTTTCGCATGCTCATCAACCAGCACAGTAAGTGATATTGCATTCTTAATATAAGCTCTCTA
>JBAJNP010001355.1:0-63437 GCA_036877545.1 Yasuhikotakia modesta | reverse complement strand
TCCAAACATCTTGCAGACTAAACATTAGACTAGACTATATTCCACACACAACAAATCTAGACCTGCTATCTGTCACCTACACTTAATACAAAATAATGTTATTCTACTATAGTCACAGCAAAAAAAACGATTACATATGCATTAGGCAAACATGTTTATCCAGCTTGATCCAGTTTACCCAGCAGCTTACAGTACATTTACTGTATACATGAGTGTGTGTTCCCTGCAAATGGAACACAATGTTGGCCTTGCAGGTCACATGCTAAGCTATGGGAGTCTACATCAGGACTACAATTAAATGTCCTCTCTGTGCCACGCATACAGAACATATTCTTGAGCAATATTTATTGTACCATCCTTGGTTTCCAAACACACAAGCCCTCCCAAACAGAGGGAGATGATTTTGGTTCCTCAAAGAACCATTTAGTCAAAGGTTCTCAGAAACAACTTTCCACTACATTAAACCTTTAGTGAAACACAAATGTTCTGCAGATGTTAAAGGTTCTTTATGGAACCACACAGCCAAAAATGGTTCTTATATGGCTATGGCATAATAAAAAAATCTTATGAGTGTAATAAGGAGAAAACAGGTGTTTAAATAAACTAAATGTATTTACATTGTGTGCGCCATTCAGCTCCTTCTCAGTCACATGACTTGTGAGTCTTGCTTCAGTTGTGTCAATAAAGCGAAAAAGTGCATATTGCATGTTAAACAAGTCAGGTGGTGGTGAGTCAATGCAGTCCTGTTTTCCAGCTGTCACATGACTAAGACAAACCATTAGGTACTAATTACTATTCAATCCGGAGGGCCTAGAAACACCCAAATTACACATACCTTAGGAGTTAGCAGGGTTAACTGTTCCAAGGATAAAGCCTACAGAACCTAAACATGAAGACAGAGAACAGAAGAACTTCCATACCCCATATTGGGGTAACAAAACACAGGTGAGAAAAATCAGGAAGAGGAAGCAGGAACATTCTACAAAATAACAGTCCATATACTAAAAGTCAACAAGGGTGTTCCTAAAAAACTTGGCTTGAACCCTGCAGGATACTGTCAACAAGGTTCCCAATCCCTGATTTAGAGTCTGGAGAATCCTTCTAGTTTCTAAAATAAAGAATAAAACCCACAACTTCTTTATTCTGGATCTAATTGTGTTTAAATATTTGTTGATGAAGCTCTGAATGAAAGGATTAAAGAACAAGTCTGTGCTGAGTTTCTTCACAAACTTCTGTAGAACATCTGATGGAATCATCTGGAAACAGTTTAAATCTGCTGTATAACCAATGTGAATGTGTTTTTCAATGCCTACCTGTTGTAACAATGCATTCAATTCGACACAATATGACAATAAGAAAATAACATTCACTGTGATTACAGCACAAACTGGGAATACTGATAAAAATGATTGGCCAGAACAATTCCAACAGCGTTCCCAGCTGTAGTGTTCCCATGGGAAAGCAGGACTGAATCATGTCCTGGTTCTATTTTCTGCTCTCTTTCCATCGATGGGAACTTTGAAAATGTAGTTTGCATTTAAACACACCAGGTGCTCCAAGAAGTGTTTTTGTAAAAGTGCTTTGTTCCCCCTCTGCCTGGTTCCTTTTAACAACACAAGCCCCTCCTTCCATTGTGCAGCATCCACAGATAACAGTCAATACATCTAACAAAAGCTGCTTCCTGTAATCTGCATATGGGAATATAGCCCAACCATTGTGTATATATTAGCCTTTGGAATACCTTTCTCTATTTTTTTATCTATTGCTTTCTATGTCTCTCTGTCAACTATGCCAAAACAGTCATTCGTTGTTCAAAACAATGACAATAAAAATAATTTCTATTCTATTCATACAGTTTTTTGTACATTATTAATTTGCACCACACTCTGTACAGTAGCCTACAGTACTGTGTATAGTGTGGCTACAGTATACATGTATCTAATAGATATATTGTAGTGTTCATACTGTTGGTGTCCTTATTTTAAACCTGTCATTATCATATGCAGTTCCTATGAACACATTTGCAATAACATAAATTTGAATACAATTATTATTGCAACAGTATTTTTACCCTCTTGCTGAAGCTACCAAACACTGAAGACTAAAAACCAGCTGAAAACTCAGAACAAGAAACTGAATTTTTACATAGACTTCAGGTTTATCTATAGGTAAAGAGCATACAGATTAGCACACGTGTTGTCACGTGACTTTAGCTGTATTCCACAGAGTTTAACAGCCTTGTGCTGCCTGTCTCAGGTAACCACAGCAGGTGCTGCTGTAGTGAGTTGGAGAATCGGGTGAAGCCCTGTGTGTGTCATTACCATAGCCCTCAATAGACCCCACGGATGCCCTGTAACCAGACACGCAGGCAATCTGAGCAAACAAGCACACTCACATTAATATCTAGGCACAGAAAACAACTACAAGCAACTACCTAATGAATAACTCAAACCTTTTTAGAACAGACATGTTTTTTTTACAGATTTTGTTTTCAAATGAGCCACAAATGTTGTTTTTAATACATTTGATACATACTGAGGTAAAATAATATCCTGGTGTCTCTCTTCCTGAAAAGATGTTAATATTTCTTCATATAAGTGATTTCATGATTTATTATGACCTGTCATCTGCCCCTATATCTTTTAAAACTAAACAGCACACAAGACAGCTGTCATAAACTATCAAACACATAACTTATGGTGACATCACTGTACTGTTAGGAGATATTAACAAAGCTTGTTCGCTGGCTGATGTTTGTGGGCATCACTAGGGTTGAACACCGTTTTTTTCACTGGACTCTCAATGAAGATCCTGTTTTGTTTAAAGTTCATGACTCACTTATAGGGACCCCTTAAATCAGCACATATTTCAACTGACCCTTCCTTATCAAGGGTATGACACACACATGCAAAATACTCTGAGGTATTTCCGGAATGTCAGTGCAATATGAGTCCCAATTTAACTATGGAAATTTCCTGTGCTCTGTGCTGGGAAAACATTGGCTAAGGGACTGGATATATTCACACAGAACATTTATAATGTTGCAAGTTTTTCATTATCTGATCAGAAAAATGTGTGTAGATCAGGGAAAAACTATCATTTTACGTTTGGGGAAAAAGGTGCTTTCAGCTGCAAGAATATGATGGTAAAAATGATTTTTCTTAAAAGTGGTCATTCGAAATGTAATGGTGACTCATGTTAAAGAAGTGTGTGTAGAGGTTATCACACGGTTACACTACGTGACATTCAGATTGTGAACAAAGCCAAATTCCACATTACAATAGCTAGCTTTCCTCAGGCGAGACGTTGCACAAAAGCGATTAAGAAATCAGTTGAGAAACTTCCTCTCAGAAAACAAAGAATCCAGTGACAACCAGTGAGGTCATTAATTATACTGTCTTGTTTCCTGAAGCCTAGCAACATTATCTTCAATCTCTATTAATAAAGCTCTGTTCTTTGTCTTCCTGTTAACAGAACCAATTAATATGTTTTAAAGTTGTAAGCTAAAAGCTATTGGTAAGAACTAAGCTAATACATGCTTTTATTAGTCTCTACCTTCTACAAACACAGATTTTAAGAATAAGGACAATAAATTAGGTTTTATTATAGTCTTCATGGTGGCTGGGGACAACTTACAGATAAGGAATAGTCAAAAAGAGCTTTTATGTTTATAATGAAGTATTAATAACTTCAGATCCCGAGTGAAGAGGGTCAACAAAACGTGACTGAGCAAGACAATGGGCTCTTTCACACTATATGCATGAATTTGCCCCTCAGTTACACTGGTCACACGTCAATGAGTGTCAGCATGACTCCGATAAACCTTCTGCAATGGCTCAAGATCACAGTTGTACTTCCTGTTTTTTTCCCAAGGCTGAGAATCTGCTTCACATGAGAAGAAAGTTACACAGGAAACTTTAGAAAAAAACCCAATGCTCTTTGCCTGTTTACACAAGCCTGCTGTAATAAAACTTAATGAAGCTAAACAAAAAAAAAAACACTGTACAGACATTAGTTGTGCTTATAAGTGTTTACTCTTACGACTCATTGCCAAGCACCACTTTAAACTGTGTACTGGTGTTGCTCAACTGAAACCAAAAGTGTAGATTCCGGTGTTCTGCAAATATTTTTCTGGTTGCCACAAACTCAGACGTGTGTAACTTCCTGCTTTTAGAGAAGAGCACATCTATACAACATGTTGCATTAATACAAACATACAACTGGTTAGTTTCACTTTCAGTGGGTCTTGAATATCAGTCTCCTGGTAAAGAAAACATTTAGCAGCTATAAATGGTTAGTTGTAATCATAGTCATACATTGTTTGTATTGTAAAAGTTGACTCAAAACAACCACCATTTTCAGATTAAAAAGCGACCATTTCTAGGCTTAATTGTTAGCTAAACTCAGGAGAGCACCTCAGCAGCACCTTAGCAATAAATAGGTTTTGTGCAAGTTATTGGTGAAGAACATAAAACCAAAAAAACAATATGGAAGTGACATAAGACATTCCGTTAGAAGAACCAATTAGACGTTAAAATTTCAAGGGAATGCTGTCAAAGTGGTATAATGCATGAACTTTATATGGAATTACTGTGTAAACTGCAAAACAGATCCTTTTGAAAGTGTATCATTAATGGCAGGTCAACAGCTGATTTATAATTTCATTTTTCATAAAAAAATATCATCTGGTCATTGATAAAATCGTACATTTTATGTACAGTTCACTTTCAGAACGACTCAGTGAAAAAATAATTCTCAAAGCAAATCCGCTTAAAGTTCATAAGCGTGAGTCTTTCAAAACTTTTGAGAATATCCAAATGGATTCACCGTATCAAATATGCAAGGGCAGCTCCGAAAGTAGCCATGCCACCAATGGCCATCAGTGTGTTTCTGACAGCTGCCTCTGTATCCGGGACATGAAAAAAGTCCACAAATCCATCCTAAGAAGAAAAAAACGTTTAAATGCACTTAATATTTACAATGGAGTTAATGTTACAAGCATCCACAATGAAATCCACACATTAATCGCCCTTTATGTTACAAACTCACCCATGCTTTGTTTTTCAGCAGCCAGTCCCTTTGAGCCGAGAGAAGATAAGAGGAGATCTTTTCCTCCACCAGACCCACACAGTGACCCCTTCCTCTGTCGTTCAGATATTTGCACACTATGGCCCCAAACGCCAGCAGGCTGGAAATACGACCCCAGTTTGTATTTCCGTCCTTGAAGAGCTCTGTGGCCACCGTCGTGACAAAACTCATATCATCGCCTTTCACCTCCAGATCAAGACGAGTAACCATACCTGAAATAAACGTAAACACACACGTTTTGACGCCCGGATTGATCATACAAGAGTCCCAAGCGTGCGATACGTGGCAATGGGCGCAACCTGACAGGCCAGGTGCGCCAGCAGGGCGAGGCTACATTTGATCACAGATAGTCTGATGCGGAGACAAGCGTTTAGACAAGCGTTAAGCGTTTAACTAAAAACGAAAGCGAAAACATATTGAAATTACCTTTATAAGCGAGTTCGTGTTTCACAATGAGGCTGTCCACCACCCGTTTCATGGTTGACATAACAGGCTTCTTAACATTTTTAGAAGAAGGAAGTCCAGTAAACTGTTTAAAGAAACTGTCGATAATGTCTCGGGTGTCAATATCCAAGGCTGTGTAGGTGGACGTGTAGTCGTCTATCTCCTCGCAGTCCGACACCGGCGTGGACGGCAAGGACCCTTGGAGATCGCAGCCACGCAGCTGGTTCTGGTTCAGGGACTTGATGGCCGGTATCAGTAGCGATTTGCACATAAACCCACCCGAATTTGTTGGGTTGCTGTTGACGTCCCGGCGTGTCGTTCCGGCGCACGGCCATAATCCGCCCCTGCTTGAAACTTTACTCACAGCATCCATTTTGCTCATTTATCAGTGTCCTTAATCCAGTATGTCAACCAAGTGTGAAAACGTCCTTCAAAAATGCACCAAAACGCAGAACGTTCAACCACATTTTACTTAAAGCGAAGGCGTCGTTCCCGTTCAGTCTCTGCCTTTATAACTGTAGAGATGGGCTGGGCTATGATTGACCAATCACAGCACGCGATTCTAGAGGGCGTTGTTATGGGAAAGAGAGGAACGCTTTCGAGACGTCAACAGCGCTCGTTCCGTACGTAAAATACGTAACTATACCCAAACTAAAGCGAAAAGCCCTTTTTTAAAGCCCTCAGTTATAACAACAACCAATAAATGAATGTATAAGGTTTCATAGACAATCAAAATAATGTCAATGCAGAGACATACTGTTTTGCTCTAAATAATCCTTAGTCACTTTCAGGGTTTTAAAGCGTAGCGCGCCCCCCGGTGTCAAACAAGCAAATCATTGCTATTTATTACTTACCTTCCTCTATTATTAAATTTATGACATAGTTGGGAGAAGAGAAATAATAAAATCAGTCCCACGTTCCCAACAAAATAATATTCCCAATTGCCATTCAGTGTTTCTGCTATTAATGTAAAACTTTATTTGAGGTTCAAACATTACTCACACATTCATTTTAACATGTCTTTGCTTTCGTCATCTTTCCGTGTGAATATATTTTAAGAGGACAGATGACACTACTTTCTAGGAATCCTTTTCACAGGCAAAACGTCAGAAATAATTGTGTATCAGAAAGAGGACACAAAATAACAAACAAACACTTAATGCAGAATGAATGATGTCAATTAAACGCATGATTTGCATCACAATGCATGAATGCATGTTTGTGTCTTTATGTATAGAAAGATTTGTGATACGTTTGGGGTTAATGTAGTAACCGTTAATGTGACATTGCAGCAGGTTTTACATCACGGATTTCATTTCAAAGCAATTGTAAAACCTTCACTGCAATGCAAACATCCTTAATCCACGTATGTACACAAGCTTCTAATAGTGAAACTGATGACATTGTCAATATTTTTAAATGAAAAAGTACAGGCAGAAAGCAGGAGATTTAGACACACTATATTAACAAAGAAAATGATAAAACAAACTGTGTGTACATTAAAAGAACGTTCTAAAGACAACTAAAAAAGATAATACATGACAAAATGCACAAATATGACACCAGATGCACAGTTAAACTATTTACAATTTGGCTGCAGCACACAATAAGATTATCTCCTAGCATTGTGCAATAATGCTTTCCCTAAAGAAAACATTGTACATCCACACATACCATCAAGTCACAAATACTAAGTGCAAGACCATATTTCCCTGATGAATTGCCACCTGCTATCAGCACCACAACCTTTAAATAAAAACACATTCAGTTCTTAGCATGTTAATTCCCTTTTAGTGAGTGTATATACATGTAATTTTTACATGGCTAACCACATTTTACTTCACTCATCAGGTCACATGTAAATGAGTAAGGGCTCAATTTTTCCAGTAGACTATGCAAATCCTGGCTCACACAAAGTTTTAGAATCCATGTTTGCTTGTGAACATGGTGCATTGTAGTTTTGCCCTCTGTAGTAACTGGATAAATGTTACAGCCTGGATTAAAGAAGATAACAAATGTTTACCAATTTATACCTTAAGAAAGTGACGCCTTACTAATTAATGAGTTAAGACTATAGAGAAACACAAAAATAGATAATAGGATATAATATTTGTATAGTTTTATGTGTATTTTATGTTCATCCTCAAAGATGCACAATATTAAAGCAAACATGGGTCATATTTTTCCAATAATTCCTTTACTTTGTTTTGTGGTTGTGCCTATTTTGCAGGACTCACTGATCCTTTACTTACTCTCACACACTCTCTCTCTCTCTCTTTCTCTCTCTCTCTCTCTCTCACACACACACACACTCTCTCTCACACAAACACAATAATTTTTATGGGATAAGATAACTGCAACCCATTATCTCATATAATCATGTCACATCAGAAAAGCGGCAGATATCACAAAATAATCGCACGTTAATTCCTTTAATAAATACACTTTCGTAAGTTTACATGGAAATCAAATTGAATCAAGATTGCCAAAACACTTTGTATGTATGGTGACTACCTTTCATTAACATTCTTGAACAGTTCCAAGGCATTTATGCAGATGTAAATAGATGTTTAAAAAGAAAGGAGATAATGAAATCATTTTCCTAATGATCTCATTGTCAGGACTCATGCAGAGATCAGTTTTTATTATTGACTGTTATCAGTGTATGACAACAATGTCTGTTTACACTCAATATTGTGCGATAACATATGGATAAAAGCGCTGGCCTTAGCATACTATGAGTGTAGTCTAAAAACAGTGAAACAGTCCAGTCTATATGCAGCTGTTATTTGGTTTCAATGAGTTGTATTTGGAGGGTGAGAGGCAGAGAGCAGAGGTAGACTAGGCTAATCAGCTACCCTTTACCAATAGTGAAGTGGCCATTTGTATACAGTCAAAATAAAGAAATTCTTGGAAAACATTCATTCTTTGTCAAGTGTCACTGCAAATGATTAGAGGGCTGCTGACGTACAGCTACGGCCAACGGCTGTCAAGTACGATCCGTATAAAACATCATGTTCAAATTTGCTGTGATTTGACACATTTAAAAGCATTTAACATGATTTTGTTCCAATAATCACTGATGTACAGGGTAAACAGAGTAAAGTGCACCATGCTCCACCGGGGCCTGCAGTTCTGAGAGTTTCGTTTTTCCCTATCCTATGTGGGACACTGATGAGGGAACAGACCTGGTTTGGTGAGACCTGCTAAAGTGAAAGAACAGCAAAACCCAAATTAAAGCAAATTAAACAAATAATAAACAACCAGTCCTGTTGAAGCTGGTCTGGCGGGGAAGGTTTGGGATTTCAGAAGTTTGGTAAAAAGGTTTAATCAAAACCTATGGGTGAAGTTAGCCGGCTAGTTTACTTGTAACCAGTGAGGATTTTCTTTGAGGAAGGTCTTGTGGGGTTGGAATGTGATCCCCGGTGACGATGTTCTTGTCAGGACCGGCAGCAGCCGGCAACTGTTTGTTCTTCATCTTTGCCTTGGCCATGTTGTAATCGCCTGAGTCAAAGTACTTTTGCTGGAGATAAACAATACAATTACAATTTGGATTTGTGTTTAGAAATGATATTACATCAACAATGTCTCATTCACGTTTAACATCCTTTGAGAATGTTTATCTGACAGTTTCCTACACAAACATTATTTATGTGGACCTATTATTAACTATTACTAATCTATTATTAATATTATTATATTTATGTTGACTATCTATTATTATTGTCTGTTCTTACCCCCTTCTGCAGTCTTTTCATCAGGAAGTCAGAGCCGCCTGACTTTTGTCCCAAGGTTGGATACTTCGCTTTTAATTTCGCCTCCTCTGTCCGCACTGGGTTTGAATTTGTGTCCTGTGACTCCTGCAAAATAATGATTTTAGGTTGAGCACACATGCTGTAAAATTCTAATATGTAAAGTTGACACTCTTGTAAAAAAACACTCTTTGTTTAAGAGTAAGTTTACTCTTATTTTAAAGATTATGTTTAATTTAAGCCACTTAGTTAAAGGAAGTCATTCAACATTTTGTGTTATTGTTTTGACTGTGAGAAGGAAGGCAAAATATACTATGAATTAATGTGAGATATGAGATACCATAAATCTCACATCCACAAAATCAATCACAACAGTAAAACACAATCGCTTTAAAAATTATATTGTTCTTCCTGCAATTCAAGGTGTGGCCTTATCACATTTTAGGGCAAGGTACAGAAGTATGTTTTGACATGTGTTTAACAGACATCACATTTTAATTTCCCTGTTATGTTCCCTGTTGGACAGGGAAATAAATTGTGTACTTCAATAAGAATCATTGCATTGCCTTCTTGCAAACTTAAAAACGAAAAACCATTGCCACAGAAACATCAAACGTCTTTCAACGCATACATATAGCCACTGTCTAAATTTTTTCTCTGTCTCATTTTTCACCTTGTTTCCTTTGAAATATGTTCTGCTTTGCCCTAAGCTGAGGAATCATGTGATGTTTGTTTAGCATGAGGCCTGAACAAAAGCGAAGAACAACACAGCCTTCAGGGAGGACTAATGATGTAACCTGCACAAGATTCACTTCAGTATTCGACTGCATTAAGACAAACCCTGCAATGTTAGGCTGTCTGCAAGACAAAGAATAAATCTGCACGAATGAATGCAGAAGGCAACTCACCAGAAAAACTGGTTTGCAAGACCTTACTTGCAAAATGAAACCTTTACCTCACTGAGCTACCAACAAATCATAGAACAAGCCTTAACAAGCTACATGCAGTACATGCAGCTTATGTGTCAGTTGGTTTTTTCCATCATTGTCTGGTGAAGTTTAATTTGTGTCAATTTCTGAATTCATGTCCTCAGAAAGGAGGGCAATAGTTGCAGCTAACACATACAAGTTTGCAAATTTGCTGATTCACTAAGATCTATAAGCAGAAATGTATGAGCTGTTATATTCAGTAACAACTGGAAAGAATGAATACAAATCTCATGCATATTAAAAATTGACAATTGACAAAACATATCTGACAATAACCTTTGGTAGTTCTATTGATGTTTTCAACAAAAATACTCAATACTCAAAAATACCCTTTCTACAAAATACTCAATGACTATAAACAAAGTTTGACATGTTGGCTTGGCAACTTTGCGGAAACATAACAATGGGTGACCGGATTATTTTCTTTTACGCAACATAACTGACGCCATCAGGTTATTGTAGGTGTGACGACACTCAAAATGACAGGACGAGCCAATCAAACAATGCTATTTAGTGACGTACGAACCCACTAACCAATCACAAACAAGCTCGTGCTTGCAAAACGCTCGGTTATCACCTTGTTTAACTCTGGCAGCTCACAGTTCAGTCTATCAAATTACAATGAACGCAATGACTGATCTGCGTGTTCATGATGTCAGTAAAGTGTGAACACAACAATCATTTCAATATTTTGATTTTTAATAAACTGCATTAAACTGGGTAACCAATTCTACAGACACCACAAGAGGCTCTAAGGACCAAGGCGCAGCTCCAACCTAAATCCCACCTGAGTCTCGTCCTGTTGCTCCGAATGCGATTCCGTGTCCTGGTTATCTGATGACATGGCTGTACGTCTTTTGCTGACAAATTAAGCAAACAGTTTAAATGTAAATTTTGCCGTCTGTCCCCGTCCGATCCGATCCACCCACGGTGTTCAGTATCAAAATGGCGTTCACCGCAGTGACGTTACACTGTAGGGCGTTCACGCAGTAAGACAACCAATAGGACTCTGAGTTGACATCTGATAGACAGTTGAATCAGCCAATACATTGCCAGGAAACGTATTCGGCGACCAATGATTGTTTACAATGATTTGTGAACGAATACAATAATACAAATGTATAGGGAAAATTTAAACGATTTCTAGAGTTTTATGCTATATGTATAAATTATTTAGACCCACTTTATACCTAAGGTATTTGCTTTTTAATATCGCCCAAACGCATGATAAGCATCGAAAACAGTGCCATTCTGTCATATTTGCCATGATATACACAGCTTGACAATTAAAGTTTGACATTCTTTAGGCAAATATGGTTTTATAATAGTCGTAAAACATCGTTTAATATAGATGCAACGGAAATGAATAGCAATAAAACAACAATAACTATTTTTGTACTTTTTGTTTAAGTGTGACACTACCAGCAACATCTCAACAGCTGCTCTCAGCCCTTAGCGTGACGTCAGCAGAAAGGAGTTCAAGGCGTGAGACCAGTCAACGAGGCAGGACAATAGTTACCAAATAAGACCATAATCTGTGATATTTGTACATAATCTGGTTTATTCTCTTGTAGAATTATTGTGATCCAAATAATCGATCAGTTTTGGCATAAATAGGAGTTTTCTCGTACACAAAAACTCCTGTCTTTAAGTTTTATTCTTGATGATGACGTATCACACATCTCAGTACTCAGGTTGTAGTTAAATTATATATTACAACAGCAAGCAAAATATTTACAGCAGGTCCAGGTTGACCTTTTAAACATTTTAGCTTCATGTATACAGTAATGTGTCGTTCAGATGGTTGTTATTATGGGATTAAGTGTTGTGTAAATAGATGTGGTCATGACCTTTATATCTGTTTGTCTTCGTATCAATCCTGTTTTCATAAACTGTGGTTCGCCACAGCACAACTTTCTCTCTCTCTCTTTCTGTAGACCGCATATCTGCACAGAAGAAGCGCAAAATCCGCATATTTACACCACACACAGCAACAAACTGATTTTATTTCATTTTTCAGTTGTGGAAATTCATTGGAAAAGGTTCAGTTAAATATTAATAAAAGTTATACAGTTATATGTCACATTTTGTTTTCATTGTGACTGTCCATCGGATAAATCTGAGTGAAGAGTTTATTTTAGCCCCCACTAGATGGCAGCAAACATCTGAAAAAAGTGAACAAATTGAACGCATTGCATGTTGTATTGAGACATGCAGTCTATAGTTCCACACTTAACTTAGTTCCAGAAAGTTTTGTCATTGTTTTGACTTGATAGTGCTGTTGTGTGTGACCATACCTGGCTGTAATAATACTTGGGTTCACACCAAGTAATAAAACCATGTATGAATGCAGCTACCTGTTAGTGTCAGGCTGTGTTTGTTTATATGGGGATATTACCCTGAGGGTTTCTGTGGGTGGAGCTTCGGCCAGTTAGAGGAGGACTGTGATTCCATGACCTTGCCGGAAGGGTGGAAAATGTGTTGGTGCTGATTAGCAATTCTTCAGCTAAGTAACTAGGCTAGTAACTTAATCCATTCAGCATACTTTTACATTTTTTAAAAAGACAAACACAAAAAATGCTGTAATGCTCTTTCAAAGATATCCAAAAACATTCTTGCAGTAATATTATTTGAACTTTTAAAACATTATGTATTACATTAAAAACATTTTTTCCACTAAGCAAGCAATCATTTTATACAACATCTAGATGTTTCGAACGTACCAAGAACTTAAAGAACAACATTTTTGATGCATAACGAAAACCTTACAGAAACATTTTTACAAACCCAAGTTTTTAGCTGAGTGAATTCTTCAGCCTTCCAGTAAACCTTATTGATTATGATATTGATTTACCACATCATGTCCAAAACTGGAAATAAGACGCACCACGCCTTTACTGAACGTCGTCTCAACATGACAGAGTGTGAACACCGAATGTGTTCCTTCTGAAATGGCAGTACCGTATATTTGACCTTGGGCTGGATGTATGTGCCTGTGAGCTGCGGCCCATCACTCCTGTCAGTGGACCGTGTGTCTGACCTTGGGCTGTAGTTACAGACTTGGCACTGACTAATTTCAGTGCTGGACTTCATATCGACGCTGCAGTCGCTAATATGTTGGATGATAAATAACTATTGACTGTGAAGTGAATGGAATTACCGGACAGGACAGAGTGGACCTTGAGTTGAACAGGACAGGAACCACTTCTCTATGTTTCACAGTTCAGTTTTCACAGTTGAAAACAGAAATTTTGGGTCTGTGTTTATTCACATTTTGTAAAGCTTCTTGGCAGTTAAATTAAATAGCTGTTTTGACTATTTAAACTGAAACAAATATGGGGATTTTATCTTTTGTGTAATTGGCCTGGTAAACTTAACACGCCTTACACAGTGCAAGGGTCAAGTTTAACAATTTTACATCCTGCGTTCTTAAAATGCAAATTTTGCAGCACAATCACTGACTCACAGATAACAGACCCATAATATTATGAGCGTTTATATAATTTGGCCTAAGGTGAAACTTTGCCACCTAGATTTACATGTTTACACAGATAGAAACTCTGCATCCTAATGTGATCAACGCCTATGATTAATTCAGCTAGAAACTATTCCTCAGATGAAACGCAGGCGAGCAGAATCTCATATTAAAGAGTAGGAAGTACTTTGGGAAAAAAGGGCAGATTTCGTGCATCACAAATGCACGAAAATCACAAATCAAGGCTCGGCTCACATTAAAATGCAAAAAATGTGCTGCTAACTTCCCTCCAGGCTCTTGCTCTCTCAACATATGCAGAGCGCTGGAGGCAGAGAAAAATATCCCTCTATTATTTCTCTCTCCACATGCCCAGCCCCACCACGGCTGACTTATGCCCCGGCAGCTGCGATGTCTCTCAGTGTGGATGGGTTTTTATTTCACAGAGATCCGAGAGACCACTCTTCCCTGCTCCCCCTCCCTGTACAGCATACCGGAGATTTACATTTGTGCCACTGTACAGAACTCAGCACTGCAGAGAACCGGCGTATTCATACAGTACTGAAATAAATAGTCATACATTTATTTAAACACTGATATAAAGAGAAACAGTGTTAGAGATCATGTTGACAGATCATGTGTTGATAAGTCTCTAAATAAGTATTGTTTTGTTTGCACATACAGTTTTCATGTTATCATCAGTTATCATGAGCAACAGTTGAAAAAAATAGATTCACTAAAAATTGAAATCCCTTAAAATATTTGTTCCAATCAAAATACTTCAAAAATCTCATACATATTAATGAATAAACGTCAAAAATGTGTTTTATTTACAAAACAGAAGGCCATATATGTAATTTTAATACTTTATGTCAGTGAATGTCAGTTAATAGTAGTTCCATGGAGCGCTAGACCATATATAATTTATATATTTGTTATATAACTAAATTTAGTACTGCACACCGCTCAGTATTTCTTCCTAAACTTACACTGGGGTATTGTTGGGATGGAGAGAGGCAAAAACAAAGATGTAACCGACGTCTCAATCATTTTAGTAATTTTTCTTAGCAGTGGCCATAAGCAAGGAAAGGGCCTTTGTCCGAGCTCTGCTTTTATTTCCAGCACTGCAGGAATTGTGATGGCTGTGCCTCGGGGCAACAGAGGCACCTTAAGGAGCCCCACCTTTAAATGCAGTGTGCTGTGACTCCAACCGTGACCCCTAGCTGCAGGGATCCCTCAGGCCAGATTTAAACGAGCTCCCGCAGGCCCTTCTCCATGCCTCGCTCTTCCTCACAAGCGCCCGCCAGAACGCTTCAGCCTGGCTCTCCGGTTGTGTGATTTATATAACAGGCAAAGAAAAAGCTGGAGTAAATGGTATCGCATTAGGTAAATTGTGTGTCGCATATGCAGAGAGGGAGATGTGAAAGATAATTAGACGTGACATTTGGAATGCCGGACAATATAAAATCCACACGGCATGCTGTAGAATTCCTCGGAATTTTGGAATGCCATGCAATGCTGTGAATCAAACAGGCAAAGTGTCATGCTGACTCGCTATTGTTTTCCAGAAAAGGAACTCTAGATTTTTCCTTTTTACGTGAGCAGATAGATGCAGCTTCCTCCTCGAATCCCTCCCCTCTCGCTATCATTACCGCTATTATTGAGGCCGTGAGAGAAGCAAGGCAAAAGAAGCATACAATATCATGTATTGATCCACACCCGTCACCACACACAGAAAAAAACAGGGTTCGGGGGCTGCACAATTCAGCCTGGACAGAGCGATCGATAGGATGCTCTATCAGCCGTTACCATGGCAACTTACCGAGCAAGGACAGAGCCCCGCCGTTTATTTACACCTGTCTCTTACTCCCTGCCACCCTCTGCTAGTCCCTGCCAGCTTATACTAGCTAAACTGCCATTTGGGAATATTAATAAATATTATTTTGTATTATTATTGTTATTTTATATATTATTATTTTGGCAGATGCTGTTATCCAAAGCAACTTTTAAGGTATACATTTTTATCTGTATGTGTGAGAATTAAACCCAAAGCCTTTGCACTGCGAACACAATGCTCTACCAATTAAGCTACAGGAACACACAAAATATAATATATAATATTGTCCAAAATATTAAGACATTAGGACAGAAAAAGAATAAATGAGATTTTCAAGAACAATATTATAATAAAACAAACATGCAAAACAAATAAGCTAAAACAAACATTATATTTTTGATATATTTGTTTTAATGGCTGCTATTTGTCTGTATTTTTTGCACAAGTGTGCTGAGTTTTTTTTACATTGACCCCAATTTGCAGGTCAAGCAAGCATGTTCAATGCTGCGGCGGTTAACTTAATGAGTTCATAAAAGTGAGCGAAAGCTCTTTCAATGAGTGCATGAGTGAGCAAAACACTGCAACAAAGAGGGGATCGGCGGACAACTTAACACTACAAGCCACACAACTTAACACAAGAAGTCCTTTCAGATGTCATCTAATATGGATTGCCTTCAAGGAGCTACATGATCTGAAATAATGCAAAATATATGCATGTGTTGATCATGTTGTGTGACATTAAATTGATGTACAATAAAAAACTGTGGCACAATAAATCTACATTTTAAAAGACACCTTTCCATTCAAATATAATGTGTGAAAGAGAGAGCGGGCGAGAGAGAGAGTTATAGATTAAAACAAAGGCTTTAGTTTAGTGGGACTGTGTTTTAAGCTGTGACAGAAAGATACAGACAGCCTGAGATCTTTTACCTCTGCAGTGTGTGTTGTATCTGTCTAAACGTGTGAGCACTGACTCCATTTTAAACTCCCCACTGCAGTGCTAGCATAAAGGTGCGCCCCATAACCTCACACGCATACATGCGCTGCCCTAGCATTCTCCCTCCCCCTTCAATCAATGCTAGTTTCATGTGCCCTCTGAGCCCTGCAGTGACGCACGCATGTGTGTGCATGAGTGACCTATTGATTTATTGACTGTCTGGCTCAGTCCAACCCGTGGTCCTGGACAGCCTGAAGCTGTGGACCATTGGATCTGCACCGGGCCTGCAGTTGCTGGGGTCTGTACACTCTTTAACTGTATCCAGTACACTAATCTGTCACACTGTGAACACTCAGTTATAGTTCAAATAACATATGTTTGATCTCAGTACACTATATATAAATATATATGTGTGTGTCTGTGTGTGTGTGTGTCTGTGTCTGTGCATATACTACAAGAGGTAAATGCAGGTAAAAATCTAAAATGTTGGTGGAAAGTTGGTAGATTTAAGTTAATCTGGTGGAGCGTTGCGCTAGCAACACCAAGGTCATGGGTTCAATCTCCAGGGAACACACATATTGATTAATTTACACCTTGAAATGACCTTCAAGTTTCCAACAGCATCTCCTAAGTGCAGAAATGAACGAGTGAATGTGGTCAAAAGTTGGACAACCAAAACCATCACACACAACATGCTATGAAGTCTTACCCTTTTAGGACCAATTTCTTGTTTCTTGTTTTTCAATTGCTCTTTTCCACACCAGGCAATTTACCCCACTCTTTAACACTCACATGTATACAAACCCCCCTGAGGGGGCAAAAGAGTGGCAAGTGTCCAGCTGTCCTCCGCCCCACCCCACTGCCTGCCTTTTTACTGGTCAGTGTAAGCAGATTGAGGGGGCCTAAGGGTGTGTGTGTTAGGGGAGGTACCATTAGCACAGAACTAGCAGCAGCTGGCTTGAAAAAAGGGATTTAGTGTCACTGACCTGGCCATAGTGTCCAGCTGAGGGTCACTGCTTTGCCCTCTTTCGGGCACGTGCTGACCAGCCATCTGTGTGTGTGTGTGTGTTTGCACAGAATTGTTGTTTCTATTGGATTTATCAGTAGAGTGACAGTTGCAAGATCTTTGAGCATTTTTGTGACAGATGCTGTCTGTTTGCTTTGTATGTTTGCTACATAAAGTGTCACATAAAGCAATTTTGTTTTATACCTGACATCATGACATCATAAATATATGTATGACATCATCAGATCATAATTTTGCCCTCATATATGTGGAATCAGAAATGATGTTTAAGCCCCTACCACTAAGTGAACTCCATTAAATTTTACTGACAGAACAAAAAATGGCACAAATGGAGAAAATGTGGATCTTTCTGGTCCTCCTCAACACTTCATTTAAGGTGCTACAAGCGCTGACCACAGAACAGATTAAACACTGCATCTGCACGCCCCATCCATTCTTTTCATTCCTTCCACGCTCCTGTTCCTCCCCCCTCCCTTCTCATAAACCCTGGCGTGCTGCCTCAAATTGTTTAAGATGATTGGATCTTGCCCATCCTCCCCTTTTGGTCAGCTGGGGTCAAAGGTCAGTGACCTTTGCTTGATTGGACGAAATGCAATGGTCATCGCTGGCCTTTGTTGTCATTTGAGGGATAACAAAGGAAGAGATTTCACTACCAAAAATGTGTAAATGTAATGTATTTATTTATCCCTAGGTAAAGTGAAATGCTTATTTTTTGTGTTGAGGTTCTTAAAACATTTCTGTGGTTTTTGTTCATGTACAACCACACATGCTGAGAGTCACGTGTGTCAAAGCAACGGAGGCTATATAGTACAATACAGTATATATGATGATGTCATGTCATAATTCTTACAAAAAAGCATCAGATCACTGTAATTCTAAGAATATAAATTAATGAATGTTCGAGTGTAAAATCTGCGATAGCCTCTGGTCTGTGAACTCTGAGCAGTAGGCCTCTGTTGCTAGGTGACTGGTACGTTTCTGACGGTGGTTCGGTTTGTGGGGTGACAGCGTGAAGGAGGGGGTCAGGGGGCAGTGGTCACTCTAAACCTCCCAGGGGATGCCCACACACACACGCCACACTCTCAGAAAGCTGTGAGCTGAAACACAAGCTTGCATCCGTGGCAGAAATGTGATCGGGCTGAAACAAGGCACTTGTGTTTTTTAAATTAGTCATTAATAATTCTAGCATGTAAAAAAGCCACATATAAAAGCAACACTGTGTGTTTAAAACACTCTTTTACCTCAGAAGGAAATTAAAGCAGCATGTTTAGTTTATCTTCAGAGGAACATACAGTGTAGTTTCAGTAAACTGTCAAGTAATCAGAGCATAACATGCAGACAGTTATGTTGGTGGTTTGATGGTGGGGGGGGGGGGTCCGCACATGCAAACATAACAGTGCTTTTCTGTGCACAGACTGCAAAGAAGCAGGACAAGATCTTTAAAGGCCGCTCAGTGTTTGTGTTTTCTCTTACACTTGTTGGGTGTAAGGCCATGTGTAGGAGACCTTACTCTGCTGCAGGCAACACACACTGTCTCACAGAGAGATATTTTTGTTGTTTTTGTTAGTCTGGGTGTTGATGTTTGAATACAAAAGTATGACTGTGTGTTTGGAAGCCAGAAAAATCATCCCTTTTGTGTTTGCAGTAAACATAATTTTTGTAAACAAACTAAATGACCTTTTGGGTTATATTTTATCTACTTCAGATGTCCTTTAAGATAGATGTCAGGGGGCATGAGTTTTTGTTTTGACTAAATTAAAATTTTTGCTAAACTAGACTTATGTTCTCACAGTGATATTTGTGTGTGTGTGTGTGTGTGTGTGGGTGTGTGTATGGGTGTGTGTTGAAGAGAGAGGGGAGGGAGGCTGAGATGGTATCAATCGCCAGGCCATTGAACATATTGATTAGTTACCTTTCTTATTAACATGCTGATTAAAAAGAGCAGGAACAGAAACAGATTCTAGCCACACACACTGAGACAGGGAAGACGCCACATCTCCACACAGGAAACAAGAAACCGTGAAAACAAGGGAAAATGGTTTGGATACAGGACACCGACGGAATCACAAAATGGAAGAAAACAGTGGGATTTTGGGGGTATGGACAACATTGACTGAAGATGAAAAGAAGATAAGATGGAGGTTGTGAATGCTTGTATTATCTACGCAGAGAGGAACGAATAGAGCGAGAGAAGAAGAGAGAGAGGAAAAAGGGGGAAAATGGAAGAAGAGAGAGAGAGACAAAAAAAGGATGCAAACGACTGCACCTCTCAGATCCTCCACCCACACACAGCTTCTATTAGAATGGATGTACCATTGCCAAGAACACAGGCTATTGTAAACACATAAACAAGCTGTGAGACCCTGAAACTAACACACTCATGCAGGCTGAAGACGAGTGACTGTTTTGCATGGAGCACAACAGCAAATCATTGTGTTTGCATAGATTATTTAATAGTTAATTTCATTTAATTTATTTATGGAGTTTAGTAAATGCATGTGAGTGGCAGTGCATTAGTGCTAATGTTGTGTACCTCAGAGAATGAGCTATAGAAATATATAGGCAGATATGTATATAAGCATATATATAGGCAGAAATATACATGTCAAGTGTGTGTGTGTTAGTTGGAGTCAAGAGGCAGAATTTTTAGCACTGCTTTATATTTTGCTTAACAGCTTGTTGTTGTCCTGCGCTATTCCTAAATCTTTCGTTGGGCCTCAGTCTAGTTTCATCTGACAGAAAGGCGAATATATTTAAAACTCATATTTTTAAAAAATATTTTACGAAATACAATAACATCATAAACTTTATAAGGGGTCGCATCATTTCGTTGCACGTTTTTTAACAGCGTTAAAAGCAAAGAGTTACAATGTTTTAATGTGTTGTATGGTCCCATTTAATTAGCTTCAGTCCAATGTAAAGACGGATATATGTGTATAATGTTAAAAACTTATTGCTTATCACAAATTAGATGAAACATGCAGGGTTATATATAGACAGTCATTAGACTACGATTGCTAATAATTCACAATGGTAATGGAAGATCGCAAGTTGGCAGGACGCCACGTTTTCCAATCGATAAGCAGAACCAAACACACGGGCCTGTTTGAATGCGCTTGAGAAGTTGCTGTGGCTCAGAGGTTAAATCGTAAAATAATACAGAAGATTTTGCTTTAACACTACGACAGAGTTTGAGAATGTGACTGTTAGTACGTTACTGATAGCTGAAAATAACCATGACCCCCACAGAAGGTCTAATTCAGCAGAGTACAGTATTATTATTAATATTATTGAGAAATGTCCGTCATAATTTGTTCTGAAACTGTTATCTTTATAACCCAGCATTGTATTTTGCGAGAATTACTATTTGTAAGGAATTCAGTCTCGTGTTTTTCTATTAAACAGTGTAGGATACATGTAGGAGTTACAAACTTATGCAGGAAATTGTTTTCAGTTAATAATATATTTCACAGATATACATAAACCCACCAGACTTTGTAATAATGGACTTCATGTAATAATGGAGCGACCTACAGGTTAAGGTTTCATTTTAAATGCGTGTCTTAAAGACTCCATGTTATGATTTTGAATTTGACAGTGCAAAATAAAAGTTTAAATAAACATTACTGTTTATATTTCTATACGAACAGACAATTCTATTTAAGCCTAAACCTGAAAGAAATAAAGAAAAAACAAATATAACAAAGCTTATTTCTGGATACTAAGGTATTCAATTAAATCGTCTACATATATTTACCAAATTAAATGGTAAATATAAAACGAAAAAATACATTTCTAGTCTGTTTAATTGTACACTTTTAAAACATGGTTTATTAAACGATTCTGCATTAAAACGTTGTATAATGGTACAGTTACAGTATAGTTTAATTTTCGTGGGCCTGTGCTCTTTGAGAGTCGGTCACGTTATTTGAGTTATTGACGTTATCGATCGACTTTTTATTATTCACCCTGAGTTGTATTATTTTTCGACTAAATTAATTTGTTTACAGCCCTTTGTATTTATGTATATAGTATATACTATATTATTTTAATGTACTTATTCGTGCACTATTGGTGATATGTTTGAGAAGCTGAAATATTAAAATTGATACAAAATATTAACATTAAAACAGAGTGGAAAAAACCACACGATGTCTAAATAGTTTTAGTGGTGTTTCGCAATTTTAATCGCCTACAAAAACAATTTAAAACACGAAATTTATATATATTGGTTAGAAAGAGTTACATAATTGTAAGTCAGTAGTGACCAGTGAAAAAAATATGTACTGTTTAGTACTATTATTATTATTATTGGTGTTACTTACAACAGTTTCTATAATGTCATAAATTACTATGCAAAGTGCATCAAAGTGGTTTTTAGCTGTTTACTTCAAAGTTGTTTTTCTTTTGTTATATAATTTAGCATAAACATGTAACTATCATGCAAACGGACCAGCTTTGGTTACCAACGGGTAAACCTGGATAAACAAGAGTGATTAAAAATGTTCTACCACCACAAACAATAATTTATAAAGCAATATAATTCAAAACAATTTTGTGTTCAAATTAACAGGCTACAGGTATAAACACTGACTTTATATTTTTACCACATTTCAATTAGCTGTATTTCTGCTGCATTTCTAAATTACATTTGAAGATACAGTGTCTCGATAGAAACTGATATGTACTTCTGCACTGTATAGGTTTCCATTATTAAAAATGAATTCCAGTTTTCTGACATTTGGGTTTCAGGAATAACAAACAAAACAGCTTTGCAAAATGTTATCACTGACATTTATTTTTTGAGGCTCTGATATTCAAACTGATCTGGGTATATATATATACATATATCACATTTCTTTCGTGTTTTGAATTTTGGCGATATGATCATTATAGTTGTTCGGTTTTAGACCTAAAAAATATTTGACTTCTTGTCTTTTTTTGACGATTGTAATTTATAGAAGTAATACCACCGTCAGTCCTTATTTCTTTGCACATTTGTGTTTGACACAATCTTTTGAACTCCTTGAGACGTACCATAAAACATAAAATTAAAAACAATAAAAAATGATTTAATTCTGATATGGGGACTAAATTACATAGACTAAATAACGCAGTATAACCTCTCAGACAATGTGAGAATGTGAACGAGTTAAAATGAGTAAAACTTTATTTAAACGCACAATCTCAGCATCCATTTGGCTTTGCGCATTTAGCCTCATGTTCGCTTTAACCTGCGGGCCTCCATACGCGCCACTCGGGAGGATTACGTGGCCCGACCAAAGGCTCAGGGAACTGGATAGACAGATATTAATAATTTACTAACTCACTGGTCGCTGTTTTGATTTTCACGCCTTGTTTTGGACAATGTTTGATCATTGATAGGGAAACACAAAGAAACAGAAACAAGTAAATGAGAAAATAATATTCTGTAGTGCTTTACAAGTGAATGTACTTGCAGCTCAAATTTGGGCAAACAATACAGTGTCAAATCGTAGTTTAAAATGGGAAAAATATAACAACAGTAACAATAAACAAACTACCCAGTCCAATAAATAATATGGTACGTCAGGGGAAATGCCATTATGTCATTGATGATGCTATTGTTCAGTGTATTAGATATTTGTTAACCTATTATTGTTGTTATTATTGACATATTGTTGTGGTTTTATTATATCAATATTCTGTTGTTTTAATATGCTGCTGTTTGTACTTTCGTCTTACGTTTACGTGACGTTGTATGACATTAAATTAAACGATGGTCATTAAAAGCACAATAACATCCTTTAAACGGTTTAAGAAACGTGTTTTTTCTTCATAATTTCAAACGTTTCGGGGAGTGTGAAGGTTTTACTTCCATCTCCATCTCGAGTCATTTTCTTCCATCTTCACAGTGAGTGAACTTTCACCTCGAACCTCAAACCGACCCTTTTTTTGCCATTTTACCTCCAGTCACGCGCGGACAAACGCGCACCCGCGCGCGCACCCCATCCCTCCCCCAGCCCCGCGCTGCGCGGATCGATAGCGCAGCATCTGCTCCTGGAGGACAGCGGTCCCACATCACACTGGAAAATGTTTCAAGCGCCCGTCTCTAAAAATTAACCTGACATATAGATTTGATTAATATTCCCGGTTTCAGACACCTCCGTTTCCAATCAGCTTCCATCTTTTTTCTCCCCGTGCGCATCTCTCTCTCTCTGACACATTCAGGGTGCATTAAAAGGCACTGTTTGCTTTTAAAGGGGACAATGACAGCAGCGTTATTTCGTTGTGTATTGGGTCGTGCGCTTTAAGGAAGGTCAGATATAGGGTCATAGGTGCTTGTTGAAGAGTACAAGCATATTGAACTCGTTTAGCGCTTCTGTGATGGAGGGGAAACTCTTATGTTAATTGTCCACTACAGTATAAGCCGACAACTGATAAGAAGCTCTTTGTCTCTGTTGCTTCGGGTAATTGCTCTTATCTTATTCTCTCTTATGGGGGAATAAAATGTGCTACTGCTAAATAAATGATCTGGCTTCTAATAGGATTAAACTTGCTACGGATCGTTTTGTATCATGTACGCATTAATTCTGACTTTACCTTAGTCAGATTAATTGTATACGATGCCCAGAAGGGCCTAACAGGGTCACATAAGATTTAACATATACGCAGCACATATTATTTTATAAATAACATATTTTATATTTTAAATGGGCAAGTAATTGAGATATGAGTGACCACCATAACAGTTAAACGTTGTTACGACGCAAAACTACAATCGGATATAAAATGCAAATAAAATGCAAAATTTGGATCAATTGTTTCGTGGATCTCATCCCATAAGCCCCGTCTAAGACAATAGCCTCTTGAAGTCGGCAGGAGGGAAGGAGTTAACGAGGGTTGTAAATTCACCCCACATCTGTCAGATTTGAAGAGTGTGACGTACAGAGAGGGGGAGCTGGGGGAAGAGAGAGAGGAGAGAAAGAGTTGGGACCGAGATCGATGAGGATACAGGAGGAGAGGGACAAAACCACAGAGATAATGACAGCGAGGGAGCGAGATGTTCAGACATAGATCGACGCTCGTTTCTGACACGGTTACAGTATAAGTCCGGACATCTGAACAAACGACCATCGCGCGGCCTTGCGCGTCATTTCGGTCCAGCGAGAGTCTAGCGGATAACGGGAAAGACGGAAGACGCACCGGACCGATCCATCGCTTTTGACCTACGATGTTTTGATGACACAAAAAGTCGTTTAAATCGATTGCTGTGTGGTTGTAAATTCAGGATATCTGCAGGTGTGAAAAAAAGCCTTCCTATTATCGGCTTTTGATTGCGTTTTTGGGGACGGTGCCACGGATGTTTCGCTTCCAGTCGTGTACGCCGCGTTGTGAGGTAGGCAACACCAACTTCAATCTTGTATTCCTCATGAAATAAACGCGATTTAAGTTAAAAATGTAAACAAAATTATTATTTCAATAGACGTACAATAACGAGTATACAAAAAAACTGATCGTCACAGTTGGTTATGAATTGTAATATCGTGCCTGATAAATAAGGCATAAAAATGATCAATAATCAAGTAAATGATCATGGTCTCCGTGTCTCTTTTCAGCTTTAATCGCCAAAGCAAAGACAAGACATAGGGGAATAAATACAGATGCATTTATGGAGCACAGAATGGCACTCCAAAACGGTGCCATTGTGATGAAAGGTTTTTAAAATTGCACCAAAGTGAAATTTTTAATTTAAACAGCATCATTTCAAACACAGGAAGTGTTATTTTTAGAGCCTAATACAGAACAACAACAAAAACAACAACACATTTAAGAGCGGGAATTCTGAGGCAGCAGTGAGGAAGAGCTTCAGTGATAAAGACATGGATGGTAACATGGGCGAGATGTCTGCACACAGCCATGTGGAACTGGCGCACAGTCAGGACAGCCGAGCGATGCTGCACTCTCGAGACCTTGCGGCTGTCTTTCCTCGTCCCTCACTGGGGGTCCCTTCCATGGGCCTGGAGTCTGAGCACCAGAGCCACGGGTACGACCACACCATGACAACACTGGGGTACGGTAGGGATGCCCCCACCAGTTGTGGCAGTACCTACACCACACTGACACCCCTTCAGCCCTTTGATGACAAATTTCATCATCATCATCATCACCCCTGCCTGCCTGTCAGCAACGTTATTGGCAGTTTTACTCTCATGCGAGAGGACCGGGGTTTGGGGGGGAACTACTACACCCCATACGGAAAAGAATTTGGTATTGGACAAGCTTTGTCTCCACCGCTGGGCAGCGCAGGCCTGGAGACCACCATGCATGGCTATGGTAGCCTGGGGAGCCAAAATGGACATAGTAGCCAGATGATAACAAGCGGCCATGAAGTCCATATGGGCAGTAATGGGGCTAGCATATGTCGAACAGCACCAGATTTTGGCAGGGAGATGTCACCCCCCTCATTAGGGGGCGAGCACGGGGTCAGCCACCAGCTAAACAAAATGGACGCCCATCAGCACACGCCCACCTACCACCACCATCTATACAACCAAAGCTATCAGCAGCATCTTTCCAGCCAACAAGCCTCAAAGCTCGGGGAGATACCCACAACATCTCCTTCATCCTCCAGCCTGGGAAGGGAGGGCATGCTGCCTGGCTCTCAGAACAGCGGTGCTGGAGAGGAGATCAACACAAAAGACGTGGCTCAGAGAATCATCACTGAATTAAAGCGGTACAGCATCCCGCAAGCCATCTTTGCAGAGAGAGTTCTGTGCAGGTCTCAGGGCACTTTGTCAGACCTGCTCAGGAACCCCAAACCATGGGGCAAACTCAAGTCTGGCCGTGAGACCTTCAAGAGAATGTCCCGCTGGCTGCAAGAGCCAGAGTTTCAGAGGATGGCTTCCTTACGCCTGGAAGGTAAACCTTTAATCTTTAAATCTATTAAATCTTTAGTTGCGTTTTGTTTTGGCAAAACTGTAAAAATAACGTATATGCACAGTCCCAGCTAACAGAGAATGTTCTCAGAACGTCTTCTCTAAAAGTTCTCTCAAAGTTGAAAAAAAAAACATTTTTATAATAATGTTTTTGCAATAACATTAGTTGAATGTTTTCAACATTATATATATTATATATTGCAAAAATGTGATATTCACAAAAGTAGTTGTGAGCTATTTTAAAAATGTTACAGAATTTAAAAAAGTTTGAATATAGTTTTTACAACCAGCAATATTTAATGTAATATCTAAAAAACTGGATGTTTTGAATGTTACAATATCTTTTAAAACTACAATTTTATTGTTTTTTACTTACTGGAAACATTAGGGAACATTCTTACAACCAAAATTGTTAGCTGGGGTGTTTTAAAAACAATAACAAGTGATTTGATCAACAACAAACAAAGTGATTTTCAGCAAATCACAAGAAATCTATTGCATCTTATCTTGGCCATAACAGCCAACAATTGCACCAATAATACCTAAATAAAAACTAGCCAATCATTTCCTTTGTTGCTAAGATAACACTGTGTATTATTGAATGATTAGTCATGTTTCACCTCATATCTAGTGCATGTTAATGTTACAGTGTTTTGACATTAACAAGGCTGAAACTGTAACTGTTGTCCAATGCACACAAAGAGATCCATGAAAAAACAGTAACATGAGAATAGATGAAGGTGGGGGGGTGGCAATGCAGGGATGTTTTCAAAATGTCGGCCGACGTGCTGCAGAAACCACTGAGGATTGTGGGGCGGGAGACAAACACAGACACACAGACTCTCCGAAATTATTCTGCTTGCGTTACCACTACAGATATTGATTGGCGACCACTGTGCCCTCAGTTGTGGGGTGTTCCGTGCAACGACACACATGGAATCAATCAATGATCAATCAATGACGTCCTCCTGTTGTACTGCGGCTGTTGCCTAACATGCTGTTGTGCAAATCTCTGCGATTCTCAATATTTTCAGTTAGAATAATGTATTACGCTACTGCAAATGCTGGTTTTCATTCGGTGTGATGTAAAATAATGTTTTTGGCAATAATAATGCACAATTCAGGCCTATTATTATTTAATTTTCTAGGTTAATTGATATCACTAGATATCGCATGCGGCTCTCTGTTAGCCAATCACGTCGTTTGAGAGTTTCCTCAAAGCTTCCAGTCAAAACACACATGCACGATATTGGACGCCTCTGTATTTCCCTATATAACCCACTTTCCATGAGTGTTGACTTTTCTCCCTGTGCCCTTTGTTTAATTACTAGCTGCTATTGATTTCCTTGGGAAAGCGAGGCAGAAGTCTCCAGCACACACCTCCTGTGAATAAGACGGCATAAGCAAACATTAGAATGCATGCAGCTACACGCCTCCTCTCTCGCAGCACGAGTTCAACTTACGGACGCATTTAATGCAATTTAACTTAACACAGTGAATTTTATCATGTATTTAAACAACACAATTATTTAAAAATTTGTTATGCTTTTAAAAATGATGACCTTTTATTTATGCAGCATGCAGACTGACCTGTGATCACACAGCATTTGTTTAAGACTTTTTAAAAATTATTTTGACATTATTAAAATGTCAGGATTTATTAAAATAGATAATTATGCTTTAGCAATTTATGATGTTGGAACTAAAGTATATTTTGCTTTCACCAGGTATCCTACTTTCTTTTCTTTTCTTTCTTTCTTTCTTTCTTTCTTTCTTTCTTTCTTTCTTTCTTTCCATAACTCTGTTTTTCCTAAGCCCTGCTGTGTGGATGTGTTGTATGGTTGTGTTTTTGCACATGTGCCAGGCTGTGATTGGGAGAGAGAGATGAGCAGGGCAGGGAACAGATCATTACTCTGAGCCTCAGCTCTTGGACAGCACTGGGATTTCATGCACTGAAGCCTAAAGCTTGTCTTTAAGAATCAGAGCCATTTGATTGGCTTAAATATTATAGCAGCTATTCAGACTGATGCACATCTATTTACATTAAAACATTAATATCTTTTCCAAGGTTCTTAGTCTCAGATATTTTTAAATGAAAAAGCACATTTCAAATCTGTTTAATTTCCCTGCTATTTGTGGAGAAAAATACAAATAAAAATGCTATAATATCCTTTTCATCCAGCACTAAAGGGGTTAAAACGCCTCTATAGGTCGGGCAGTCTGTGCAGCGCAGATTTAATCAATAATTTCTATCAGCCCCTGGCCTGAAAAAAATCAGCAGGGGGGTGGAGCAGGCAGGGGGCGGGGCTGGGGGAGAAGGGGGGGTGATAGGCAATTGGGGGGGTGGGGTTGGTTTATGAAAAAGCCTTTCGATCATGTATCAAGTACATGAGACGAGTGATATACATTGTGATTAAGGTCTGCTCTCACGATCATAAGAACTCAAGTGGGGGGGACTGTTTATGTCTGGGGGTGTGTTACAGAGCTCAGGATTTATAGCTGGGTAATTCCTGCCTTTTACACATGATTACAACATAAGGAAGCATTTAGTTAATGGTTGCTGCTATACTGGCGATGGTGGGGTGGGTCGGGAGAAAGTGACCTGGGTAAAAAATGCTGATCTGAGTGCTACATGTGGACCACAGTATTGGCTTTGTTAACTAAAGATAGATTATAAAGAGCTTCGAATGTTTAGGGCATATTTGTGATATTTGCATTGCATCAGACACTTCAATCCAAAGCAACTAGTAGTGCATCCAATACACACTAGCTATACATTGCATTAGTGAGTCACTATGTCTTCACTGGGAGTCAAACCCAGAACCTTTGTGTTGCTAATGCAACACTATACCAGTTGAGCTATAGGAACATAGGGCTGTCATGCATTTTTAAAACAAATGACTCTCTGAATGTTGATTTTTTTGACTGGTTGTGTGTGTATGTATTGTATTTGTTATATATCATCATTGTTCAGCACATATGAGGCCTTTCATCACTTGATCTCTTTTATCCTCAGTTTCCACTCTAGGATCAATAAAGTACATTTATCTATAGATCAACTTGGCAGTTGTCTGATAGAGACTCTCTGTAGTTTCCAGGCTTTAATCTGGTCTGCACCTAGTGTGGTATTCAATTAAACAATAAACTGCCATGAGTGATTTTATCAAATGTAAATCAGATTAACATTAATAGCTGTTTACAGTTAATGACTAACACTGAATTGTTGCATCTAACTTAAAACACTTTCTGTTTTAAAGATCTTTAAATTGAGGATCATGCATAAAAGACTAAATTAAAAGAAATTACTTTAAACATTAGTGTTTAAGACGTTTAAATGTTAAAATATCCACACTGCAGAACTTTTTTTAAAACGTTGCATTAACAGTGCAAAGGTTGTGGGTTCGATCCCAGGGAACACAATTGCTGATAAAAAATGTATACCTTGAATTCACTGTAAGTTACTTTGGAAACAATCATTTGATGTCTGCCAAATGAATAAATGTAAAATAAAGCCTTATAAAATATAAACTTATTAAATAAATAAAGTCTTTCACAATTTTTGAAAGTGATTAAATTTCTGTTAATAATATTTTTTTTACTTGGTACTTCTAGTGCCTGTGCTAGTCTATTTTACTATTGAACATTTTATCACTATTTAAATTGTTCCATATTTGTATATTGCTTGGATTAAAATTCAACCTATTGACTGTATTCTGTTTATGTCTCTGGTTTCAGCATGTAAGCGTAAAGAGCAGGAACAGTCTAAGCTAGAGAGGAACCAGGGACCCAAGCGCACACGTCTGGTCTTCACCGACCTACAGCGTCGCACTCTACTGGCCATCTTCAGAGAGAACCACAGGCCTACCAAAGATCTGCAGATCACCATCTCCCAACAGCTGGGCCTGGAGCTCTCCACCGTCAGCAACTTCTTCATGAATGCCCGCCGCAGAAACATCAACCGCTGGAGTGAAGAGGGCCGTCCGTCCTCCACGGGCTCCTCAGGGTCCAGCAGCACATCTCCAGCGGTCACCTGCTCCACCGCATGATGGGAAAATGAGGCGTTTCTGCTCCACACAGCACGGGTTCACCTGTAGCTGAGAGAGATTGAGGTTTTTAATCAATGATGTTTTTATATAGAAATCAACAGCAGATAAAACCAAAGATGAAGTCTTCACGAGGGTAACATTGAGTTGTGTTGAGAAGATGGGATTTGATTGTAGATTTAGCGCTGGTTATTTTAGCTAAAGCCCAAGACGTCAGGGCTACTGGTTCATTCACAGATTAACACAATGACTTTCTGTGAAGGGTTTTGTGAAACGTTATTGCATAGATTTTTAATTATTTTAGAACCGTTTCACCATCGATAATCAGTGCAGGATCTAAGTATTTCTGGATTTTCTTTGTTGATAGTGAGACACAAGTCAGATGATACAAGGAATTTCTAGGTTTTTAAGACAGATTTTTTTTTAAACAAACAGACAATTATGACCAAAGAAACGAAGGATGCAAACAAATCTCTCTGAGGTTCTTGTAAAGCTACTAAACAAAGAAGATGCAGCTAAAACCAAAATATGAACAATTTTTGAGAGCTTGTTTTTCCTTTTATACTTAAAATTAAAATCTTGCTCCATCATTACAAACGGCCAGGATTCCAGCCACATTCCGAGCACAGGATGGCGTCTTTCCTCTCAGCCAATGAGGATGAACATAAGACACGATGGTGGGGAGGGGCAGCCGTGACAGTATTTGCAACAGCCTTTAAATTGAATCCATCGATTGGTGAACCTCATGTGAGCGTCTGCTGATAGAACAGTCTGCAAGAGGAACGCGAAACGTTCTCCATTCTTGCATTAGAAACCAGTCAGCATCTATAATTTCTAACATCTGAGTTCTTTGATGTCACACTGAGGATGGAGAAATCTTTTCCCTCTTTTGTACAAATTTCAAGCACACAAGCTGGTCGATGGCTGAAGCGCAAATGTTCCCTAAACCACGGTGAAAAATACTAAACACAACTGATAGGATATTAACTTGAACATGAACTGAGTTCAACTTTGTGTATTTATAATTATTTATGTATTTATTTTTCTTCTAGCTATTTATTTTATTTATTTGCTAGTTACCGTCAGTATTTATTTCATAAGTGTTGTTCGTGTATGAAAACGACCCCCAGAATGGGGGTCCCGATACCAAAGATTAAGATATGTCCTCCCTGAATGTCAAACATTTCTCATCTCCTGAACGCTGTGTTGTTAGTATCTTAATATCCAGGCTAGTGTTAAATCCATGATTCGTATTCAACATGTTCTGCATGTCTAGATCCTTCAGAACCTGAAGAGAACATGAAATTAGAGTTTAAGGTGGTTCCATTATTCAGTCTGTGATCACCTCACTGCAGTCTGTATTTTCAGTATGTGTTTGCTGTGGCCTCTCGGGTGGGCTGTGTTGGGCCTTACGGGAGAGATGGTCCCATTTTAATGTGCTTTATCATTCCCCTGTGTTTAACCTTTCCAGGGCATGTAGCGAGGCCCCTTCACAGCACGCACTTGAAAGGGGCCATCGACTTTTGCCCACTTCAAAGGGGCCCTTTTTATCTGTGTCCTCTCAGAGGCTGGGCCGGCATCGGCGCTTGGTCAGACCCATGGGCTTGGGGCGTTCACTGGGAGGGGGGCAGATCAGAGATCTTGTTGCATTACCAAATCACAGCACGCAAGGGGAGGGTTGGGGGAGGGATTAAAGTTTAATGAGGAACAATTTTAAGTGTGCTGGGCGCAAAGCCAGGTCACCTTGCTACAGTTGGTGGTTTGCCAGAATTATTTTTACCTTTACGACCTTTAATGATTTAAATCATTATAATTTAAAGATGCAGCGGTAGATGACTGGAAAATTACACGACAACCTGTAGCGATCCCAAGGTTATTTATATGTGCAGTTCATAGGCCGCGCATCCCTAACATTGTTGGTTAAAATGAGCAAAAATCAGTTATTGAGCAAATACCGAACAGATCGATTATAGAAATGGTCTCCTTGCCCCAAATCCTGACTGTAAGCTTCTAATAATAATTGATCATTTGAGCTGAAATGTTAACCAGGCTTCAGAAAGTACGTAAAATAAGATGCAAGTTATGTTTCTTCACAGATAGGCTATATAGAGGCTTTTATCGTAACTTAGTCTTTGGCGCCTCCTGGTGGACACTTTGTTTACACTTATTTTAACCCCATTTTAATGCCCAACATAAACGCCAAGTTTCAACAGCTCTGAATTCATCTACCTCAACTGTGTGCGATGTGTTGTGAGATGTAACTACCAAAGATCCCATCCGTTCAGGGAGCCTCTGCGTGTTTTATAGACAAATGTGCTGGAATCAATCCACAGCCCGACCTGCAGGCAGAAAGATCCTTGTTATGTTGTGCGTGTGTGAGATTGAGCGAGAGACCCAGAGAGTGTGAGAGACAGAGAGAGAGAGAGAGCTTGCGATAAACATTTATCAATATTTATAGACCAAATGGGAACGACAATCGGAGCAAGAAAGGGGGTCTTGCTGACCTTATGATTGCTTATCCCTTCAAAAACAAACCAAAAAGTACATTTGAGAAATGCAACAAAGCATTACCATGTAAAAAGAATAAGACAGACACCAAAATGTTTAATATGTCTGTCTCTCCAAAAACAATAAATACAATGATATTCTAACTCTGTCATTAGAATCACGTGACATTATGGGAAAAACTAACAAAGTCATTGATGGATCATAACAGAATTCACTCTCCCCATCTGGGCAAACAAAGACATAGAATAGATTTGATATTTTTAGATCCTATCCTTTACAGTTCAGATAAGCAGACTCAAAAGGTAGCATTTTTTATTTATTTAAGCAAACCCATCACTTACCTACAATCGTTTTCACTGTTGTGGACATCAGTGTCATTTTAAGCCATTTACCCTTGTGTTACCTTATGAATGTGGCTAATCTACCAAAGGTGTAAAAAAAGTCAATTATAACTGGACATTGTGTGCTGATCTTTAAAATCCTTTAATACCTCATGTGAAATTGTTTGTTGTGATGTTGCACTGAATAAAACCAAGTCATTTGTAAACTTACTAAATGTAGTGAACATGTTTTTTCTTTCAAGCATTTAAAAAACTGCCCCAAAATGCAATATTTATTTGGTAAGATATACATTTAAATTTTGGACATTTAAAACATCAAGTTTAAAAACAATTGACAATGTTCATAAAAAAAAAAAAACTAAAGTAAAAGACTCCCTTTTTTAAACTGTCACAAATGTCAACAACGTTTCAGTCACATGACAGGATAACAGGCATATGAAGCAATCCCACACATATTCTTCTGATTTCTGGCCATACGGATGTATCCGCCGTCTCCAAAACCACGACCCCAGCTGTCAGAGAAAACAGGACAAATAAATGACATTAAAACTCTGCCGCAGGGCATCATTTACATACAAGCCCTTTGAAATAATGAAGTACACCGTACCATCAAAAACAGACTTCCCAAAACAAATTTAAATTCATCCAATTGTACCTGTTTTTGACCAACCAATAGTCCTTTCCATTTAGTGTTCCGTACCCTACAGCCAGCACTGCATGGTTTATTTTTTTAGAACAGGATGGGTCATTGTAAACGCCTGCAGATAAACAGACAGGTAGACGTCAACAGACTGCATTGACTATCAACCGATGATTGAAATATATAGAGTGATAACACATACCACTGCGGTACATGATGAACTGAGGCCGGGTGGCATCAATGGCCACAGAAATGGGCCCGACAGTGGCCACAGCCCGTTTCAGAGCTCCCTCATCCCCCCGAGAGATGAAATAGTACTTTGTGCAGTTGGCTGCCCTTTGGAACTTATTGTATCTGCACAGTCTTTGCTGTAAATGAATAATTTATTAATTAAATATTAGAAACATAAGTTACAATACTGCAGCCTAAAAATGTACACCTCTGCACAAACCAACACCATGCATACGTGTGTGCGCGCGCGTGTGTGTGTAACAGTATTAAAAAACAACAAAGAAAACTCACTACTCCTTCATAGGGATAAGACGTCTCCGAGTCGATTCCTCTATTATCAATGACGTACTGGAAGGCATTGCTCATGAAACCTCCATTGCAGCCCTTGTTACCATATTTGGAGGAACAGTCCACCAGGTTTTGAGGACTGAGGTCCACCAGCTTTCCGGTGGTCTTCTTCAGCTGCCCCTCAAGAGCCCCAGCAGCGCTGAAAGCCCAACAGGAACCGCATGCACCCTGGGAAAGACACATGAGAATAAGGGGAACCCTTAGAACAATGAGGAGAATATTTTCATTTGCATTACAAATTAAAATGACTCATGAGTAGAAATAGTTGCAATGTGGGTCTCACAGTGACCTATACTAAACTTCAGGACAGATTAAAACCACTTTCACCACAAGGCCAAAGAAACGATTATAGCAAGTCGCAACAGTAACAATGTCTAAGAGTTGTTTTTCGTACAGAAGTTACAGAAATGAGGAAATAAAATCCTTTAGGCAATGATGAGGATTACAAAACTAAACACTTCTTCTTTCTGTACAGAAACCTCAATGATGCAAATTTCAGGCAAAGACAAAATGTTAATTCACTTCACACGTAAATGTTAATTCACTTCACATTTAGGTGAATCAGCATATTAAAAGAAACCGGACTTTTTAATATTTGCTACATAATGATGTTTGGGAGAAATTGTTAAATCCCAGTTGTGAAATTAATCTCAAAAGCCTCTAATCTGACTTCACAAAACTGAAGTAGATGTTGAGCAAAAACAGAATGGAATACACTGAAAGCAAAATCTCACCTGCATCTTCACACTGGTGACATAACCATTTATTCTCCAGTCCACAGTGTCTGGCAAAGGAGGCCCAGCAGAACCTACAAACTGCTCTGTTTCGCTCCTGAGGTCCGGAGGGACACGGGTCACGGCTAATGTTTGCAGAACCTCTTCTGTTGTCTGCAAGTCAACGTGGCACAAAAAAGAATCTCTGAGAGAGAGAAACGTTTGGGACTCAATCAATTCTCAGTCCACAGATGGGTTTTAAACACTCAAAGGCTCAAGTCAACCCAAAAAACAGATTCTCACAGATTCTCTTGCTCAATTCATTACCATGTCACCCATGTGGTTCATGCCCAGGTCATATGTATGCATTCCCATGGAGGCCTCTAGGTTGTGGATGGTGATAAGTCGAAGGTTTCTCTCCCATAGCTCTCTCCTGCCTAGTTCCTCAACCTGCAATCAGAAGCTTACATTCTCAAGACCCCTACGTAGGTGCCTCCACCTTGTGGAAGAACATTTATTACCAATATTTTAACAACAGTACAGTTCTACAGTTCCAATACCATCAAACCAACAAGTCTCACATGAAGTCTCAGCAAACAAGCACACCAGACCAAGTTGGTGAGAACAATCTCAGTCCTGTGGAACTGGAGATGAAGTTCTCACCTCACTGGAGTAATATTTGCCATGTGTCTTCATCCACAGCTTCCAGTGTTGGTCCAGAGACGAGTCAAACCGGGCCGATGCCATGGCACAAAACACCACAAACAGCAAGCTTCCGAACATCTTTGCCTGCCAAGCGCACAACACTTGTGTTAAAAATGACCAGCATTTACACATGTCAGAATAGTATCTCTTATCTCACATGTACTGACAACCAGCCTAAACAAATATCAAAGAGGAAGAAATGATATTATTAAAGCGTCCCTTCCACAGTTATGTCTGCAAGTAAGTTATGCATTAAAGTTTGTCAAGAAGTTTGAACTATTTTCCCCAAATGTTCCCGTCTCTGCAATGAACCTGAGCTGTATTGAGCTTTTTTTTATTAAATAAGTTAAATAAAGTGACAGTAACATAAATAGGCCACAAAGGAAGCTAAAAAAAATCTCTAAAAGTCTTTATCAATCAACTTAGATGATGATATACATTCGGCAATGCAGCGCATCCTTATCATTCACCCGACGTCGTTTAAACCCGATTTTAATCGTGTATTTTCGGCTTCACCTGAGGACAGATGCTTTCGTGTAAAATACTTCTCTTCGTGTCTTGACTTTCCTGTTATTAAAAAAACACGATCTACTACAACGACCCGAAAACCACCATTACGGACAACATCGCCGGAGCATCTATTGCAGGGAATGTTCTCATAGCGAAACTGAATCTAAATTGAAACCAAAAGACATAAATTGTGATAAAAAAACGCAACATTTTTTAAAATGAAGTTTTTGGTAAGAGAGAGTGTTAACAGATGTGCATCAGTGGTTGGTCTCACCTGTGCACTCTGGTGAAGCTGCACTTCTCGTCTGAAAAGAAGAGAAACTTGTCTAACCTCCCGTTGGCTTTGCTTTTATTTTGCTGAATCACGTGCCAAAATGCATCTTATTTGTCATGTGACGTAAGATCCTCGCTGTGTCTCTCACATAATTTACATAAAGCTATAAACGACTACAATTATGTATTTAGTCAAATAAATAAAAGGTCCATTGTGTGCTTTATTTAAAGAAAAAGTGACAGATCGGACACAATATTCATGTTTTAAACATTTCATACATTTCAGCGAACAATTTAACTTTGAAAATGCCTCGACACTATGATATGTACACATATGTACACACGTTTTGTGCATTTTATGATGTTTAAGCGAAAGGCATTTAAATTCAATTAAAGATCATGATGACAGGGGCTTTAGGAAACACACTTGGTTTCCCTTCCTGGCCTCATTTGGTTTCAGCTCTTCCCCAAATTAACAAAGCAATTTCTGCTTTCTTAGCAGCAAACATTAAGCTAAAGTTTCACAACATAAAAACAACTGAAGACTAACAAGACTGATCAAAATTCTCAGGATTTTATTTCAGCGTTTCTGTTCAGAGGACAGTATAACATCAGAATGAACTGTTAGTGTGGTGTCATTTTGTATTACAAAAACGATTACACCCTGTTATTGTAGTAATTTAAGAAAGCAACAGTAAGACACTATTGCTGTAAACCAAGGAACAAAATGTTACAACGTTTATTTAATAAAATGTCATCAAATATGAAAAACAATGTCAGTATTCTATATAATCAAAACATCACAAAACAAGTGTTTCCAAAATCAGATCCCACCAGGGGCAGAAAATATAAATAACAGTTAGCAGATACACAATATCAAAACTCTGTCAAGAAATTCAAATATTGCACAAAAGAGCTGCTCATTCAGTGTTTGGGGGGATTAAAAATGTAAAAAAGTGATAGAAAGATTTAAACCATAATCTTTAAAGAACATGAATTCACACATTGCTAACAGTCATTTAGTTGTTGTTCAGTAGCAGACAGGTTTGGTCTCTCGCTAGTGAGTTCCCAACTTCCTGTTGTTGCTCTTACATGATTGGGTAACTGGCCAGACTGGCAATGCCGCATGCGTTGTTACGGTTACGAGCCATCAGGACGAAGCCCTTTTTTCCCCACTCCACACCCCAACTTTAAGAGAATAAAACAGACAGGGTTGTACAAAATGGTTGTAGAAATGGTTCTGACTGTTCAAGAACCCGCAGAACCTCACCTGTTCTTCACAATCCAGTATTTTTTGCCTTTGGGTGTGACTCCATAACCAACAGCGAGAACTGCATGATTAACATCATCCTTGTTACAGTTGGGATCATAGTAAATACCTGAGATAAAGGTAAGGGAGTGAGCGGGCAAGAGAGAGAGAGAGAGAGAGAGAGAGGGGGGTTAAGCTACAAATAATGTATAACCTCTGCAAATAAATATAATATATTGATTTATGGAGCAGAAAGAAAACAAAGATGTTGAAGAGATGTTAGGTACCGCTTTTGTAGTAGAGGAAGGTGCACTGCATGGCATCTATACCCACTGACACAGGTCCCACATTCACCACAGCCGCAGCCAGCGCCCTCTCATTGCCCTCAGGAATCTCTTTATACCCTTTACAATCCGCTGCCTTTCCTGACACGTTGTAGGCACACGGTTGATTCTACAGGGGGCGTATAAGGAAGAATTATAATAAGAAGTATAAGGAAGAAGAATAATCATAATAGTTAGAATAATAGAATAATAGTTAAATCATAAATTTTAAAATACAAAAACAAATATGTAAATGTTGAACTTATTATGGTTTTCACAACACAAACTAATTTTGTCTGTTACATTTCACAAGGATTAAAACAGTCAAAGCGTGTTATTACTATTCCAGCGTAAGGGTAGCTCTCCTCCGAATCAATGCCGTGGTTCTGGCTGACGTATTCAAACGCGTTTGTCATATATCCTCCACCACATCCTTCGTTTTCGGTCACGCAGTCCACCAGGTTCTGAGGACTGAGATCCACCAGTTTTCCTGTGGTCTTCTTCAGCTGGCCTTCCAAAGCTCCGACAGAGCTAAAGGCCCAGCAAGAGCCACATGAACCCTGGGAGGAACCAATAAACACAGCACTAAAGAACAGTTTGGAGGTTATGAAAGTAAAAACACACAACCCGTTTGTACTTCCACCGATAGATGGCGCACAAGTACAGTGATACCTTTAGTTTGCTTGTGAGCTTGGCTTAAGAATTAATCTATAGTATATAGGGTTACTATACTTACTGTAGTATATATATGCTAATATTACAGGGTAAAAATGTCTGATTTTCTCACTTGGTTCTTGACAGATGTGACATAGCCCAGTTTACGATAGTCGATAGATTTGGGCAACCTCTCCACTGTGTCACTAGGCACATATGTGTTTGTGGGGTCCCGGTTCATGGGTACCTGAAGTCCCATCATCTTCTCTGCTACTTCCTCAAGTGTCTGCGAAAAAATGTGTCAGAGAAAAAATGTCTTCTATCTAATCTTGTTCTACATGATCATACACTCAAAAATGTAAACACATTTTAGTAAACAAGCCTTTGTGGGAGCGACATTTTGTTGTCACATGCATGTTACATGTCACGTTCTACAAACAGGTTTACCAAGTGTGGGACTTCATGATATAAAACAATATAACAGCGTGAGCTTGAGCTATCTGGACATGTTTCTTATCATCATACATAGTTTACATAACAGTGGGTTGAACATTTTCCAGTATTAGTAAATATTAGCAGAAGGAACACTGGCTGAACACTGACCATATCGCCAAACTGATTCATGGCCAGATTATAAGTATGAATGCCCAGTTCATACTCTTTGTTATGGGCCTCAATGAACAGCATGTTCTTCTCCCAGATTGCCCGCCGTATGGGTTCTTCGTCCTACACACACACACACACACACACACAATGTTTGTTGCATGCAATAACTGTACATAAATACTGTCTGAAAACAAAGACTCCAAACTCTAAAGGGTGTAATCTGATGTTTGGAATCCGCCAATAGGTATTTAAAGCTAAATGAGGGCTATAAACGCTGTAGACCCAGATATAAAACACCTAAAGGGTCCTAAAGCGTCTGCCCAAAGATTTTGCCTCACTTCTAATTGAAGTATCGCCATTAGTGAAGGAACATTAGTCAGTTAAGCCAATGCACTGTGCATTAAGTTAATGCCTTGACATTCACATCAAAGATATAGTCAGCAATAAATAAATAGCAGTGCTAACTCTACCCTGTTACTTTCAGAGGGAGTTACAAGCTCATTCTTCCCCAATGAGAATAAAAGCACATCTCCTTCATCTACTACGCAGAGTTTGGGAGTTTGGGAGTTGGGAGTTTGTATACGGGTTACGCACCAGCCCGTTGTATTCCCTCCTGTAGGTGGTTTTCCAGGTGTGCCATTCTTCATCCAGTGAGACGTTACTCATAGTGTGTGCTAAACCACACCACAGCATCACCACCAGAAGAGATGTTACACCACAGGTATTCATTGTGCTCTGAAAAACAGACACGCCGTTTAAAACGCACAATATGCCCTGTGCGCGCCCCCGGTTTTAGTGCGTCGAGAATTTATGCAGACATCTAGTGATTTCGGGAATGAGTCTTTCTTACTATATATTTCTTACGTCTTATTATATTTAAAAGAAAAACACCCCCTTATACCTGTAACTTATAGTTTGATATGATTGTTTAAGTTCACAAGGTTTCAGGAACGTTAAACCGAAAGCGAAAGCGCAGCAACAGCTACACGCGCAACAGGCCCTTAAACTATATAAACTTACAAACTTTAGCCACAAAACTAATACGACTATTAGAAGAAAACATTGCACAGTGGCCTACCTCAGCACATTAAATATCAATAATTTCATTCACCTATTTATATGTGTTAAAGTCTTTATCTAAAGTTTTAAATCGTATTTTTCAAGACGAGGAGGAACATACCTTGGTCTGGTGAGTTCTGAAAGTTCAGCAAAAAGTCAAAATCGTGATCTGAAACTTCCCAAGCTGACTATCTCGTTTTATGCCGCAGCTTTGAGAAAGTTCCTCCTTAAACCACATGGGATGTTCAGTCTCGGTTCAGTGATGATGTCAGGTGTCGTTTTACAGAAATGCATATTTACAATAGAGAATAGCCTGTTTTTCCTCTTTTCTCTGCCGTTAACAAAAGCTGGTTTTGATTCAGTTGTAGCACATGCTCTCTAAAAAGCAACAGTTTGAAAAAATAATAAGAAGAAGAAGAACCGAAAAATGCATTTATAGTTGTTTTGTTTCAATTTGTATTGGCATCCTGCAAAAAACATGCCAGTTGTTTGTTACAGTACAATCTAACCCTAACCCTACTAAATACAACAAAAAACACTAAAACAAACACAAAGCTTAGCATTCAGTCAGCATGGGATTACTCTGACACGGTAAGATGTATTACCTTTTAGTCCCAGACTAAACTACAGCCTAATGGCCATTAGTTTAAATCAAAACCTAAATGTTGCTGCTAAAACATGTCTTGCCAATATTTGCTTCTGAAACAAACTGTGTCTGACTCATCTTTTGAAATCTTGGCTGTACAGCTTAAAAGTTCAGTTCGTATACTATTGTTGTAAAGATTTATAGATTTTTTTTAGCTACTTTTTGACTGATTGTCTACCATTGTAACACAAATATATACATTGTCTTGAATATTATGTTAATGTGTTTTGTTGGCCTAGTTACTATTCATAAGATCTTCCCCTCGTTAGTCAACAACTTACGTTCTCATACGTAATTCTTCTGTGTATGAAGTCTACATAAAAATTGTCCCATGATGTTTACTGTATAGGCATGTGTTCAGCACTTAAAGGATATAAATGTATATTGAGAAAAGTCCTTTAGTCTTAGCTGTTCATGCTATGTGAAGATTAGTCACAAACATACAAGCATTTCCATAAATATGTCAAGCTAAAAACGGCACAGCCTGCTGACATGATGACAAAACCTGTCAGACTAAATTTACCAACACATTCACATGTTCTGCTTTCAGAACAATCAATCAAATCAAGCCATTGAAAACTCAGGCTCCAATTGAATTTCTTCAATTTACACTAATGGTTTGTGGAACACATTCCCCACTTTCAATTTCAATTCCTGGCACATTTGCCAGCCAGATGTACCACTTAATCAATAAAACACTGCCTCAGCACCTAACAATTGTTTTTTGTAGTGTAGCGAAAACAGTCTCTGGACCATTTGTGCTTTTAAATAGATTAAGATCAATGTATACTGGAGGAAACTTTCACAGATTACCTGTGATTTCTGAAACTCTGTAAATCAACTCTAAGGCTTTGCTATGTTATACTGTCTGCTACTGCAACTTGTTTACTGCGTTTTCATGGTTAAAGACTTACTTCTGGAACTGTTACATTTTTACATCTTAACCTTTAATGCTCAAAGGTAGGATTAACTTTGATCCAATTTTTATAAATGATTGAAGCTTTGTCTAGTAAAACACATCATGCTATTTCAAAACCTCAGACTTTATAGTAGTTTCAAGTAACCGGCAGTGTGTATCTTTTTAAAGATTTTATGCAGCTGAGCCTTGATATCCACAAGTTAATCTGCAACTATACTGTCATGAAGAAACAGGCCTATTTTATGCTAAACAATAAAGTATTCAAAAAAATAATATTGTTGCCTAGTTTATAAACTAATGGCTTCTTAACTTAATGGCTTCAGTGTCACAATAGTTCCAAGGAACTAAAAACATCCCTCCCCCTTTTCTCAGTCTTGTAAACTTAATATGTTTCCTGTAACTTCACATACCAGTCTGACCGCATTGAAAAAACCCACAATCCATTGCTGCGGTTACATATCTGGTCCCATGACTATCACGAGACTTTTGATATAAATCTTTTTACAATCTTTTTACAAATCTTGTTTTTTGTAGGTGAGAATTAAAGAATTATACATCAAACTTTCCTTTTTTGTGAACATTATATTGCAAATACAACACCATCAAATGTTCTCTTCTCAAAAGTATTGATTCTTTATTGCACTATTATATCACAATTTTACACATATAGAATAACAGTAAAGTCATTCTTTTCAAAATATGAAATCTGTCATATGCACAGAAATCAAAGGGTTTGTGAAAAAGTTGGATTTGACAAACACAAATCAGTGGTCGCTATAAGTCAAAAGTTCAACACAACGTTTGTAAAGGCAGGTCAGAGAAGGTTATTTTACTAGGAACAGCCAGCATGAGGGCTTTTGTTTACAATGTGGAAGAAAAACAAAATAATCCCAAATCCTGGCTGAACATCAAGGCAGTTTTGTAGACAACGGCTTAGAAGCAGAAAAAACCCTGAATGAGAAATGAATGATTCATTAAAATGTTCAGATTTACAAAAAGGTTTTTAGCTACACAGTCATATTTAATAACCAAGCTTTAAATCATTCATATTTAAGTGGATACATATCTATAAACATATAGGAATGAGGTGATGATGTTTGTTTGAATATCTCCTATCTGTTTATAGATAGCACTACATTAGCAGCACAATGGTTGTGGGTTTGATTCCCAAAGGAAACAGATGCTGATATAATGTATGCAGTAAACGCACCATAAGTTACTTTAAATAAAGCATCTGTGTGAATTAACAAATTCATTACATTTATACTGCTTGCTTTAGGTAGTGCTAGCATACCTGCAGCAAGCTAACACACAAGGATAACACGGTATGGAGTTAAATGGACCATTTATCATGAAAAGACAAAGAGTTGATAAAATGGGTCATTCTTGTTGTGAAGTTTAAAGAATCGTCATTTAATGAGGATCAAGGTGAGGTTCTCTCTATATTAGAGACTTTGCACTCAATCCCTTTCTTCATTTGAGATGTTTTCCCTCCAGTGGCCAGATTTAATTAAATTCCTACAGGCAATGGAGAAGGTGTCTGTGTCCTGACAAATCATGGACGTGTCACCAGTCCTTTATCTCTCTATCTGTTACGCAATCACTTACTCCGTTCATTGTAACCTTAATAAGAGCTAAACAGCAAAACAGCTTTATAAGCACGTGAACAAATGGTTATAGTGTCTATAGATACTAACTGTCTTATTGGTTAATATGACTTATGGCTAAATTTCACACTTGTATCATTCATATCCACAATGATGCTCACATTAACGTTAATGTTATGGACTCCACACACAAACTTAGAACACAATACAACCTAACAGGCACTTTTGACTTGAATGGTTCTGGTTAATGTTTTCTGGTTAAACAAACTAAATTAAATCAGTTCAAAGCTAACCTCTCCAAAAAAAAATCACAGCTTTTTTTTACGTTTTTGACGTTCAAAACACATTTGTAGTGTTTTATGAGATGTTTTGAGCACCCACAAACCACAAGTCCTGCTCAGTCAGCCATCTGCTGGTTTACCTAAATCTGCAGATTTGGCCAAGCCGAGCAAATGTCTGTCATGTGCCCTCACGCCACGCTGAGGTGTTTTCCTCGATATCAGGGACAGTAAACGCCGATCTGCTCCAGAAAGCGTTTGGTGTTTGGATATTAATTCGTATGGAGTCGGACAGGTGCGTTTGGAAGTTAGACGAGGAGCGCCAGTGCTGGAAACAGCCAACCTAAATTAAGGCTACAATTATCCAGCTGATCCCTGGAGGAATGTGTCGTAGACAGAAGGAATTAATGAAGGAGCAAAACGATTAAAAACATTCGGGTCTCGTCTCAAGACAGACACGTCGTTTTTCAGAGCACCGTGTTGTAGGACGTTGTGCATAAGTGAGGAGTTTCCAGGCGGGATGGACAGAGACTTGGAGCGCCGTGGCGTCGCTGCCCTTCAGATAATATAAGAGAAGGAAAGCGGGTGAGTTTTGTTTCTCTGGCTGTTTATATATGTAGCCTATACAATTATATACTGTATTAAATGTTTGTTAGTAGTCCTTTACTAAAGTTACTCATTTTGTTGTGGTCGTCACGTTCAGACTTCTTACTCAAACCCCAAACTCAATATTTCAATGGGATGTAAAGAAACTCAGTTGTTTTTCGTTGCTTCTTGTCTGTTCTTGCAGAATTGAAAACGCTACTTTTCTTTTTCACAAACGTCGACTTTTATAAAACACGCCGTTCATCATTTCGGCGAGCGCGTAAAGTGAATGCGCGTTAGTTGATCGATTCACTCGCGTCGGTCATTGACTGCAACCACACATTACAGATCGATCAAAATGACGATGTAAACGAGCATCGTTGCTATTATAGCTTCATTTGTAACTTGGCTTCGTTCAATGTTAATGTTTACGATCATTAATTGTCTTTTAATTGGCAGCGATCAATGTGCGCTAATGGGAATTCAAACAGCGTCCTGCGGCACCGGTGATGCGCGGCGCGCCAGATCCCCGCGCGCGCGTGAATAAGCGGTAAAGGAGCGTCAATTTTGAGGCTGTTCCAGGCGAGCACTTTAATCAGACGGGTTGTAATACACAACAGGGTTTGATTTATCACAGGTTGGTGGGACAGATCGGTAGAAGCACTTACTTGATCACTGTTATTGTATTGTATCACGCCCTCGTATGTACTGTGTGATTTATGAGGTTTACCCTAGTACCATAATGTCATTGTGTTTATGATGAGGTTTGCTGGAATATACATTTATAAGTCAGCCACAGATTGTAAGCAACATCCTGGCTTTTTTGTGTAATCCATCCACCTGCCCTAAAACCGATCTATTTAGGACCGCTTAGACACTAAACTACATTTAGGGCACCACACGACCCTTCTAATGGGTGTCCTGTAATACGGCACACGGCCCGAAACAGAGGGCGGTTGCGTCTCACTGGCGATGATTTCCCCAAAGATCAGACCCATCTTTTAACTAAGCAGGAGACATGCAATCTGTGTTAACCTGAAATGATGGATTGCGGTCCATAGTCTTCTATTGCATACATGGCTGTAGTGGATTCTGTGTATTTCAAAGTTGACATATGAGTTTAAATCTCTACATGTGCTAAAATCTGGGCAATAAATTGTGTCTCACATCTGATTTACAACATCTATTCCAGGACATGTTGCTGTAGAGTTTATAGCTCAGCTGGTCATTGGTTTGAATCCCAGACAACACACACAAACTGTAAATCAATTTGTATTAAAGCATTTGCTAGAATCATAAATATGTGCACCAGAACTTGGGCTTTTGCAAACAAATGAACTCTGTTTGACTAGCATATTTATTAAATTGCAATTTTTTGGTGTTTTACACACTATGTTAATGCAAATATTTGGGTGTTTATAATCCATTGTCTGTCTAAACCTGCAAAACCTCAAATTATAAATGCGCAATGACCCAAATACATGAATGCATTCAGTTTAGCCTGCAGTAACCTTATATTACTTCTGTGTCCTTTAAAAGTTACTGTACTGTAAGTCACAATACTAAAATATTACACAATATCAAAATATATGGCATTGAAAACACTCACATATGAACAGTATATATGTGTGCAGTATATATGTATATAACATATATAACAGTATATATGTGTTGCGACCATAGGGTCACAATTTGTTACCAACATCAACATCTAAACTCCACACCTAACTCAACCCTAAACATAACATAACACTCAAATCAAGGGTAAAGGGATAGGCTGATAAAATTATGTAGAATCTCTTACCCAGACCAAAGCCTAAACACAACATGTACAATAAACCTAATCCTAAAATCTGATTGGTTGATAGAATGTTGTTCCAGGACCAACAAGGATGTTGATCCAGGAGCATGTCCTACTTAGGATAATCAAGGTGACCGTATATATGCGTATGTGTGTATAGATATACATTTGTCAGTGAAATGAATGATATATATATATATATATATATATATATATATAATGTATATTATGCACTTTTCTTTTGCATCACATTCTCTGCAGTGTGTGCAGTACACAGTGTACAAGCAGTGAGAAAGTGTGGAGCACAAAGCTGAATTATTATAATCTGTCCTTCAGACGCTGGTGATCTAAACCCTGATTTGACCTTTTAGCTACTCCACAAAATCATGAGAAGCGTAAACAGTCGAAATATTCACAACGTGACCAACATGTGTACATCATAGTAGTACTAGTAGTACTGATGTAGTAGTACATCATAAAGTACACCATCATAGTACTTTCCACAGTACATATTTTAACTTTATTGGTTCTGGGTAATGTTGTTTGACCCCAATATAAGGCTGAGAATATCTAGACCCCCTGAGAAATGTTCTTAAAACGTTCCCTAAACGTTTCTCTAAAACAGCTACACAAAGAAGAAGTTCTGTTTGAGAACATTCAATTCATAGTCTAACAAAGCTGCAATATTGTGGAGGGCTATAAATGTGGTTAAATGTGTCCGTTGTGTCCAACTTAGAGTACAAGAATTTTACTGGTAGTTTTACTGGTGTGCAACAGTGCCCTTCAAAATGTACATTGAACTTTGTATCAGATGTGCTTTTTACATCTTGTTGTGCCCTATTAGCCAAAATAATGTAATATGCACAACAGCCAGGGGATATTTAAAACATATTAAATGTCAACAGTTTTCCTCATGAGAAAATCTGCTGGGCTTTCCGTGGACAAACAACCTAACATTTTATAGAAAGGTTTTTTCCTCTTTCTCCTAATAGATGCACATACATTTGCTGAAATAGCTAATTTTTGGCTCAAATTGAATAAAACAACTCTCTTTTTACCACAGGGGCCTACACAAAAACCACATTTATAAAACGCAGCATCACAAAAACACACCTACTATATTACAACCTGGAGTGTACGCTGATGTTTACAATACAAACTGCTCAGGTAATCGCGTTTGCTACAAGCCTGAAGCCGCCCATGTCAGGGTAGACCTCTTTATCTTCCTCTCACAGTCCTATAGACCACAATGGCAAAATCAGTCACACTTCGACAGAGGTTATAAATGCTGGTGTTATACGCAACATGTACAGGCACAACACAGAGATGTATTTCAACTCAATAGCCTTCAGCAAAAACAGATTAGAGAAGCATGAGGAGAAACGTCTCAAGTGGTTGTAAATTCACTGCGGACTTCAAATAAAAAACGAATTAAGCCAAGAAACCAAAGCATCTGTTATTTGTTCATGCAAGTGCGCTCTTCACTTTCAACTCATTTCTTCCTAAAAAAATTCTCTTAAGCTTTTTGTGTATTGTTCTGTTCCCTGGCAAACCTTCAGAGAACAAATACCTCATGTCCCGGAGATCTGTCATCTTTCCCTCAGCTAAACAACACCTGTTTTGAAAGCTTTAAATACTCATGCCCATTCACATGACCGTGTTCTATGATGGGGTTGGAAGCAGAACCGGGCGCCAAGAGCCATAAACAGCCTCTTGCTTGCTTTGCTGCAATTGTTACTGTGTAGAATTGATCAGAGGAATTCTAATTGGGGATTGGAGAGCAGATCTGTGTAGTTGTCACCCTGGTGAGACAAGAATAGCACAGGGAGAGACATTCCCTGTCTACACGCAGGGGTCAAAGGTCAGGCTGGCCACGCGGGGCAGAGACCCCTGGCGTCGTCACTAAAACTTTAAACATTGTTGGTGTAAGAAAAGCAATAAAGGTCAAAAATTAAATGTGTGTGTTTGTGTGTGTGGCTAGTCTTACGGGTGCCATTTTGTGTCAGAAGACAAAGGGAGTGTGAAGGGAGAACACATATAATAAATATATATTCCAGTAGCTTGACGCTAATATGTGCTTTCTGGGCATGTCTCTGGTGACCTTTTTACATGAAAATACACACATATTTGGAGCTCAATAATTCTTCATTTTTTACTGTTGTTAACGCTTCTGCTTGTCTGGGGAATAGAGTGAGAGAGGTCAAGTGTAAATTGGAGTCAGTCTGCAAAGGCTTTAAGTGATGCGGGTTCCTGACACAATCTGGGAACAGCGACAGTGTGTCCGTGTAGCAGAGGAAGAGCTTTGATTCTGGCAGAACTCCATGTTATTTACTGTAACCTAATGAAGCAAGTCTCACCCTAATGAGTTTTGACTGTTGATGTGAAATTATAAAAGCGAGGCCCAATAAGAATAGTGTGTGTATGTGCGTGTGTTTGAGTGTTCATCTTAATAAGGGTACAGAAACTGATGACATTGCATCAGGTTGTCAAGGACACAGCCTGTGTTTGGCAGAGTGTTTGTTTGTTAGATAAGAGCTTTGGCAAAGCTGCTTTGTACACTGTTGGTTTTGGTGGTTCTGCAAACATTTTACAGTGAGACATCTTGGCATTGGGCAATAAAGTTAGTTAATAATTTGCTATTTTAATTAAAAATGTGCTAAAATCGATCTATCTACACACACACACACACGTAACAAGTGGTCTTTAAAATAACTTGTTATCCTGCTTGTTGGCTTTCAACATTTTAAATGCACGCTCTATTTTGCAAGTCACTTTGGATAAAAGCGTCTGCTATATAGATACCTGTAAATTAAAATGTTTTCATTAGTTCCAATCAAGATGAGCTTAGCTGTCAGACAGTGTGTATGTAACATGAAACAACAGACAAACACACACACACACACACACACACACACACACAGACATAAAGAGCGTGAGGGCACGAGTTTGTCCAGTGCATCTGCTGTACTGTGTCTTTCACAAGTCGTCAGGCAGGGATTAACACTTTTAAAGTGTGTAAGCTGGAGTCTTTGCTATGTGGAAAACCAATATGGTGTCAAAACAGCCAGCCCAGGATTGACTCTCCCCCTGTAGCTAGTACAGCATTATGAGTCAGCTCATTTGAGCTGTATCTGGTCTTTGTGTGGAGATAGGACACAACACTGCACTGGAAGATTTAAGCAGTCAACCTCATTTTAAGTGGATTCAGGTAAAACAGATTCAAAACAGAAGCTTGTGTTCACATTTGAGATGTGCTGAAATGGGACCAGAACAGGTTTGCTATGTTTTTGCTACTTTTGAGCCTACTGAAGAAAGTCAACTGGTGCAGAGTTTTAATGCAGAATTGAAGTGAATTTGCACTCATTTATTTGTCAGTGTAAAGGAGAATTTAATCTTTTAGACTGAAATTGAATCTATCAGTGCTGTATGAACCAATTACACCTTGGGTTTGTTTTGCTTTATTGTATTAGACAACAGAGCTGCTAAAGTGTTTATATAATAAAGGGGTGTAGAATAAATTGAAAATTTACTAATATTAAATGAAGTTGCTGAGTTGTTCAACAACTGAGCTTTGTAAAATGTATTTTTGTTTTCAGACATCACACTAAAGTTAAGTTAAATCTTTATCCATAACTTCAGTGAGTTGCACTGACTAAACCTGTGACCAGTCTAAACAAATGAACACAATTACAAAAGCTGTTTTGTCCCGTTTTATTAACTTACATTGGTTGAGTCTGTGTGAAAACAATATAAAACATTTAATTAAAGAAAACTTTTTTATTGTCTGCATTTCCAATTTAACAGTTTATGAATGTTGAAAAATATACAGCATATATCAGACCAGCCCAGACAAATCTCTCTGCTTGCTGTGATGTCACTTGGCTCAGCTCTCTCCATAAATGTCTCTGCGGGTTGAGTAATTCTTAATTGGTGTCTGGACCTCTCCACCTGCAAAATGTGACACAGAGGTTAAGCCTGGCTGCATTGAAAGTGCTTGTCACACCTGTCCCCTCACATCAGTCTTTCTAGAGCTCTGCATGCATTGGAGGAAAAGAAAGTTTAACTGTGTGGCTGCCACGTCTCACCATCTTTATTTACCTAATATGAGCAAAATCAGAAGTTTGATTAGATCTTGCAGTTCTTAAATCAATTGACCTAGAACTTCTAGAACTCACCATGAATGGATTATAGAGCTGTTCTAGAACTTCAGTTGTGTCTGGATCTGTCTGGAGCACCCATTCTGTAAAAAAACAGAGGATTAAAGAGATTGTCATCCAAAACCATAATAATATAGGCTTAACATTTGTTATATTTCTTCTCTTTTTTCAGGATTAAGGCTTTGAAAGTTGTGATTTACATCTTCAGGAAACACAAAAACAAATGTAGAGCCCAACCAGAAAATATCTGGTTATGAGAACTGGCGCAACAAAAGTCCCTTGGTAAGTTTACAACAGGCCTCACCTAACTAGTAAAAAAGACCATATAAATGCTGTATCTGTTCTAGCTTTGCTTTCTACTGTAGTTTAGTTTTAAAACTTGGCATTGAACTGCTATGTGTGTTATTGATTGTTGCATGAGTAATTGCTTGTAATGTTTAGGTCAATTTGGAAATAATCAATCAAATAAATCACTAAAGAAATATGAGTTATGGGAAGAGCTTTTCCTACAGATTCAACTAACATTCATAAATTATATTCATATCACCATTTTTTCCCAGGAAGGAGGTAAGATGTTCATGGAACTGCGTGGATGTCGGGTTGGATGGACGGTCCTGCTGTTGTGGTGCTTAAACCAATCAGCTGCTGACCTCACTTGCCCACAGAAATGTATTTGTTACTCTGACACGTTGGAGGTCAATTGCTCCTCAAAACACCTGACAGGTGTGCCTGAGAGCCTACCTAACAATGCCAAACGCCTGGACCTTTCTGGAAATCAAATAAAAACACTAGCCAGACGGCAATTCTCCGGCCTGTCAAAGCTGGAGGACCTGGACCTGAGTGAGAACATCATCTCTATGATTGAGGTGGAAGCATTTCAGGGACTGAAGAACCTACAATACCTGAGGATTAAGAACAATCGTCTCAAGATCCTTCCAGTTGGGGTCTTCTCAGGCCTCATTAATCTACGCTGTCTAGATATTAGTGAGAATGAGATCCTAGTTTTCTTGGATTACACATTCAGGGACATGATTAACTTACAGCAGCTTGATGCAGGAGAAAATGACCTGGTGTTTATCTCGCAGCGGGCGTTTGTTGGGCTGCAGGCGCTGAAGGAGCTCAATGTGGACCGCAGTAATCTCACATCTATCCCCACAGAAGCTCTGTCACAACTTCAGAGCCTTAACAAGCTGCGTCTGCGCAAACTCACCATCAGCGTTCTTCCTAATAATGCCTTTCGTGGACTGAACCAGCTGCGCGTTCTGCAGATCCTCCACTGGACTTCTCTTGAAACGCTAAATAGTAACAGCCTGGTGGGCCTTAACCTTTCCACTTTAGCTGTTAGCAACTGCAATCTTAGCACTGTACCCTACACTGCACTGCGCCATCTGGTCTATTTGCAATACCTGGACCTTTCCTACAACCCCATCACCTCTATAGAGGGCAACCTGCTTGGAGAGCTTCTCCGACTGCAAGAGTTGCACCTGGTAGGTGGAAACCTGCTTCGAATCGAACCAGGTGCCTTCAAAGGTCTGGTCCACTTTCGCCTGCTCAATGTATCCTCTAATCATCTGTCTACGCTGGAAGAAAGCGTCTTTCACTCTGTAGGCAACCTGCAAACCCTGCGGCTTGACAGAAACCCTTTAGCTTGCGACTGCAGGCTGCTCTGGGTGGTGCGACGCCGACGCCGCCTGGACTTTGCAGGTCGCCAGCCAACCTGTTCAGCCCCTAATCAGGTGCAAAGAAAGGCCTTCCGGGACTTTTCGGAGGCTGAACTACCTGTGATATTTGTATGCAGACAGGCACAGATTGTGAACCGACAGATGCAGGAAGTAAGCGTGGTGGAAGGTGTGAGCGTACGGTTTGACTGCAAAGCAGACGGCTACCCATCACCCTCCGTTACCTGGCTGTCGGCCCAGCAGACTGTGCTGGGCTCTGTAGGGAGAATACGAGTGCTCGCTAATGGGAGTTTGGAGGTGCGTTACGCCCAGGTGCAAGACAGCGGGACATATCAGTGTATCGCAACCAATGCGGCTGGTAACGACAGCGTGACCGCAAACCTACAAGTGGAAGGCCTGCCTCAAAACCGCACAGCTTCGTATTTCTCAGACGAGGGATGGACAGAAACATCAGTACCCCCCTCTACCAACTCCTCAGCGCGAGGCTTTAACCCTTACCCCTTTGATGCTAAAACCCTTATCATTGCTACCACCATGGGCTTCCTGTCTTTCCTCAGCTCGGTGGCAATTTGTTTCGTGTTTATGTTCTTTTGGAGTCAGAGCAAAGGGCAGATCAAACACACTGCCACTATAGACTTTGTGCCACGATCATCTATGGGTGGAGGTGGGGATGGTGGCGATACAGGAAGATTTACGATGAAGCTTATTTGAGCAAAAACAATTAAGATATCGACACCGTAGGCTAGAACATGAGCAAAGTTATGAGTGAAGTGCAATGCCTTATGATAACATGTTTTATAAGCTTGATTAACAGTAATGGAGTAAGATATAGTTACGGTACTTTTTACTGTAAAATTATTTTAACTGAGGAGTTAGGTAGCCACTACTGCACATAAAAGCAAACACACTGAAACTGTTAGTAGGTCATTTTCAGCAACGCAGCCCAGAGTCTGAAACACAACAGCAGCCCTGCAAAAACAAAACAAAACACAATTAACAGATTTTCTGTGCTTGTAAGTAGCCTTGGTTACACTGAAACATTTTCATTCAAAACTGCAACAATTTCAAATGGTATAAATTAATATTTGCAAACTATAAAATATTAAGTGTGTAAAGCAGGAATAATATTTCAGCATTAAATAGCATTCAGACATTGTTGGCCGTTGCTTGTTTTTGTTAGGCTCACGGCTCTTAGTTTAATGAATAAAATCACTTCCTTTATGAGGGTTTTGGCACAGTAGCCTTATGAAAAGCTATGTTTCATTTCTCTGCCAAAGTACAGCAGTACAGCCCACACAATGACACAGTCCAATACAACTACAATGCACATTTTGTTATTGTAACTGTGATGCACAAATCACTATACAAATCTAAACAAATAAAAAAAATAACATAGAACCACATATGTTAGCTAAAATGTTAGCCTTTTTTAACATTAATACATTGCAACTGGAAATAAATACAGTTAAGAAACATATCTGTATTATGTATTAAATATAAATTTTGTGTATTGTATGTTATGGCTAAAGTTGTTGTTCTTATAGATTTAAGTTAAGACTACAAAAATTGCAGAATCATTTATAAATGTCTTTCTTTTATAAACAAGTGATGTTATATGCACACCACACAAGGATATTTACCCAAAATGCTTTGCAATTTGTCATGTACATACATTACAATATTTCTGACGTTTATGTTTTTGCTAATGCATTTGTAATTTATAATATTTTGCATTGGACCATTAAAGACTATGCAAAACTGCCTGTTAAAAAAACCACCCTGTCTCTCTATCTTTAATCTAATATATTTCATTTAAACCTTATTAATAATTCAAGCTAATTTCTGAAGGCTAGTGCTTGAAGTCTTTGTAATTTGCAGCATTCATTTATGCATGATGATCCTAACTTCTTTTTAAATAGAAGCAGAACAGTAAAACAAACATAATATTTAAGTGATCAGACTCTGCGATCAGATTTTCTGTGATCAGACTCTTCAGTCTGGTGCAGTGTAGCATAATCCATTTATAAACTCCATCTGTTTCAACAATGCAGCAACTATAACCTTGGGTGACTGCAGGTTTTTTTTTTACTTGCATCAGATTGTGAAGGGTAAAAACACAATCAGAAATCTGCATCGGTCACTGTCTTTTATGCCTGTTAAACTGGAAAATAAATCATGACTCTCATCTGATTAGCTGTAGGATTTTACATAATTTATCTCATTCAGTATCATAATAATGTGGGATTGATCTGTCTGAGGTTTTATTACCCTGTGACCGTTTGTTATCCAGAACAACAGGAAGGAACAGGCAGTAATGTTTTAGGCTGACTGCTGCTCTGTCGGACAGTTCTGAAGCTCTTTCCGCTTTAACTGGATTCTGCAGAGAAAGAGAGAGAGCAATAAAGAGAGAGAGAGAGAGAGAGAGGGGGAGAAAGACAGAGTGAGAGCCAGAGAGGACATAGAGTGAAAGCGAGAGCCACAGAGAGAGAGCGAGAGAGAGAGAGAGAGAGTAAGTGAGAGACAGAGAATGAGAGTGAGAGCCAGAGAGAAACAGTGAGCGAGAGACAGAGAGAGTGAGAGCAACAGAGTGAGAGAGAGACATAGAGTGAAAGCGAGAGCCAGAGAGAGCAGGGTGAGGGAGGGATTTTTCCTGCTGTTGCCGAGAATAACCCAGAAAATGATAATCACGTGTATGACCAGTGGTTTAAACCCTCAGGATTACCTCTAGATATCTCAATCTGTTATATAGGTCTGTCTGGCTGTAGACGTGCTCGGCTCCTACACACAATATTAAACCATTCTAAATCACATAAAACAACTTCTAACGCTGTAACAAAGATACATGGCACAAAGTTATAATACTGGTATACAGATTTTAAGATAAATATTAATAATGTCTTTCCAGTAAGACAGATGGCTGAACATATTGAAAAATAATGAATGAAATGAAAATAATGAAATGAAAATAATGTTTATAACAAAATTATATTATATCACGATTATGTTCTCTCTGTATGCCCAGATTTTTTAGTCACTGACTTACAAATATAACTGGTTGAATACTTGTGCCACCACTTTAGCAAGAGTAGAAAACATGCCACGTACGCGTTTTGACCACAAGGTGGCGCTAAAGACAAATTTAAGACAAGTGTCTGTACCACAGCAACCTCACTGATGTAAAAGTATTGGTTTAACCAAACATCAATTAATTCATAAAACTAGTGCTGAATGTATTAGTTTACACGGCAAACAACTAAATGACAATAAACAAAAATTTGTAAACAGTAAAAAAGATGTAAACTGTGACACTACAAGTTTGATGATTTTAAACCTGATTGGACTCAACAAATGTCACCTGCAGTTTGTTATTTTCTATTTCACATACCAGTGTTTCCAAAATCCTGGTTCTGTAATATCCCCAATACGCCACATTTTGGACGTCTTCCTAATCCAACACACCTGATTTGATTCATCAGCTCGTTACAGGAAACTCCGTCTGACTTGGGAATGCCAGAAAACGTGACAAATAGTGTTGGACGTACTCCAGGACCAGGACTGGGAAACAACATGTCAATGGGGGGGCTTGACAAATTTGTTCCTGCAGGATCCGTGTCCTCCGCGGTTTAGTTCCAACACTATCTGATCCGGCTAATGAAGATTCCTAGGAGATTTATGAAGGTTGGCCCTAAACTCCGCAGGACCCTGGGGCTACAGGAACACCTGTAGGATTTGCCCACCTCTGCTTTTGGCAGATGATGTAAAATAATACAGCAGGTAAGAGATAAAGGCTAACATGTTATACTACTAAAACACCATGACGAACTCAAAGTTGCAACGTTGTATTATCAAAGAAAAAGTTTAGGACCGATAATAAAGTCAATAGATACTTTTCGTACGTGTATATTGAGTTGGTACGTGTCTGTCCGGTTGTAAAGCAACAACTACACTATTATAACCAAAAGGATGTGTGTGTGTATCTGCGTTATATGAGTGGTAAATGGAAATGCATTGCAATCGAAATGAACGAAACGTGATATAAGCGTCAGTGATATGAAACTATATGAAGACAGAATCTGCGCAGCTTTCCCTCTTTCAGGGGGCGTGACGTGTAGAAATGACCCCACAGAGTCTCACAAGTCTGCGAGACGGGCGGAGCGTCAAACGCGCACTTGTGCAAAAACAAGAGTCAGACTTTTCTGAGCCTGAAGGACGCTTTTCTCGTCAAGCTGATCATTGCAAACGTGCAACATGAAACTATTCATAGTAGCGACTCTTTTTTCAATGGTGTTGGCGGAAAAATCACCTCGCCTGAAATTCACCGTGATGGGTAAGACTTTATCTTAAAGGTTACAGTTTTGCCAACATTTCTGCGGTGAGTTTTGGATATATCGCGTCCTTAAACGGCCAGTTATTTCCTTGGAAAAAACGTGATTAGCTAATCTTGCTTTTCCTAGGAAAAAACTGCTGCGTAGTAAGAATTGCATTTGCACTTTGACAACAGAAACGTGAATTAAATCAAATTGCAATGTAAGTAAATAGACGTAGGCCAGCGCGGACTACTGTTTGTTTATATTGTTACTTTAAGAAAAACGTCAACAAAACGATTGAGGCTCATCACGTCATGACTTCGCATTATGACGTATATTTGGTATGAATCATTATTTATGACGCATTCGTTGATGTCCTGACATTTCTGCATGACGTATACAAACGAAGCTTGAAATTACTAAGAAAACTGCAGAAAAAAACCCCACAGAGCCTCATTCAGTGACACGTGTCCTTATTAAACAAACCTATAAACAACATTGCGTGATAAAAATGTTGCGTATAAAGTCAGGACGTCCACAGACCAACGCATCCCTGTAAAAATGCCACTGCAGGTTCAAACGAAAATGCGGGAATGACCGTGTAGCCATAGTAACATCCCTTAAATATGAGCTAGTGATGTGTCTATTGGAAAGTGTGATTTGAAACTGCGGTGTTGCGACAATGAGTAAATGTCTTGCATTTCAGTGCTCGCTTGTATACAAGCTGAATTGTGCACAATTGCCAGTCTAAACGTGTCAGTGACTGAATACCTAAATTTATACCTGAACACCCAAAACATGTTGTTGTTGTCCCTGAATCGGCTTCGTACAGAACACGCACCATGTGGTTGTGTTGTAGGAAAAGCACAAGGCGCAATCCTTAGAGCTGCAATGCAGGTGCACGAGACTGAAATGATGGCACTGCAGAAACGACACAAGGCACAATATGCTATTCCGAAAAAAACACGCTTTTGCATAGACGGAACGGTCCGTGGAAAATTACAAGCAACCTACCGCTATTATTCATTCCTAACACGTCCATATATCTTTCGCTGTTTCTTTTCGATACAGCCAAAGGGGGGCATGAGACGCACGGGATGTTCGTTTAAAAACATCAACGTTATAGACAAGACACCGAAGGGGGTTTAATACGTGCTTTCGTTTATTACCCCTTGACTTATAAAATAGGCTGACAGCTGTGACCGCCTGCTTCAGCACCATGGATAACGACGTTATCACCAATGCGCCGCACGTCCTCTCAGAGCCTCGAAGGATGCAGTGAGGAGACAGATCTGATAAAGTGATTCTCTTATAAAAAGCGACAAGTTCATATGCATGTAAATAGAAAACGGATCAAACTGGTCTGAAGGTTTTTTCAGTCCGGCCTATTCGTAACCATCTTCAAGTCGGACCAGAAACAAACACCTGTTGCAACTTGTTGCAACGTCACAAGTTTTCGGATGCAATCGTGAAGCTGTTTTATACACTTCAGTGTAAAATAACTGCAATGTTCATACAGTCAGCAAATGAAAGTTTTAATAAATAAGCAAAATAAGTCTTGCAATGAACAAGCTGTTGTTTGGCTCCTAAACAAAACATGCGTTGTATTGTGCAAAGAGCCACTTTATATGTCAAACGCGTTATTTAAACTGCATCTCTTTGGGTGTTTGTTTAGAGTCGCCCAGGTTTCGCTACATGAAACCGGAGAACTACACCTCGCTGTACCACCAACCGGAAACCGATGTCCTGTTCGTGGGGGGCCAAGGGGTCATCTATAAACTGGCCTTCAGCGATAAAGGAGTGCATGACACGCAGGTAGGGGGCTGACAGGGTAACCCTGAGGCACAGTGGCGCTCTAAATCCTGACCTACATAGCTGGTACTCATGTACAGTAACACAGAAACTGTTATTTAATGGACCAGAATGATGCCACACAAACTCTCTGGGGTAACATGCAGTATTATAAAAGCCCATTTCTTACAAGAAGTAATTATGGTTTCTCCTCATTCTAATAGCCATGACATTTGATGTCCTGTTTTCATTATAAAAATAGTGCTTCAACAAAGACAACAACATTCACAAAGGATGCAAGTAAGGTCTGTACCAGTAATTGTTTGCACACACAGATCCCTGTGATGACTGATGAGACGGCAAAAAGAACATGCATCTCTAAATCACCAACATGGTACAAGGTAAGAAACTCTTTTCCAGTACATGAATATTCATCACAGACCTCGGGTAACATCAAACTTGCAACCAGTTCTAGAATTTTACTGAATAAAATTTGTTTTAAAATAATATCATAGTTTCCTAATGCCCACGTCTCTGCATTGTAAATACTATCTAAATAAAAGTGTAAAAAGACAGATACTGTAGCTTCTAGCAACAAAGAGACATTAGCTTGACACAAAACTGGGTGATTCAGTTTACTAACAGATCTACTGTGAATAGCTAACTGTAAAAATTATAAATCCTAACATAATGTTTATGACAAGTAGGACATCCAGTCATTGCATTCGAACCTAATGTAATGATTGGACAATTATTTTTTGGCCCTGTGCCTTCTACAGATGGTACATATAAATATATTTAAAGAACTTAGTGATTGCTATCCAGATTTGGAAAGAATTTCAACCAGCAAAACCAAAAATGTTTCTAGAAAACATCATCTAGCTTGCTTTTATGTTACGCTGGTGGATTTAGCTGGATTAAAATGAATGCTGTGTGCATGTTCTCATACTCGTGTGACTGAAGCCTGGCTGCCCTGGTTCAGATTTTACAGAAATAGTCATCTATGATGAGATCATCAATCACACTTGACTGAATGAGGCTAGTTTTAAAAGGTGATGTCAAACACAGAAGCCATCTGATCAGTGATGAGCAAAGACGATGATGTCACACCGCAAAACAATTGTCTGTTTACGAACAGTGTGAAAAAACAAGGAAAAAATAGGTTTACTTTTATGTCTAGGTTTACATGAACATCTTGGCAGATGTTTATCAGATGTTACCTGCAACTTTTTGCATTAACTATTGTTTGTGTAAGTGTGACTTACGTTCTGAGATGCTCATGGTCTTCATCTTTCTACAGCAAGAGTGTGATAACTTCATCACCATAATAGAGAAGGTCGGCGACTCCTTTGTTGTGTGTGGAACAAGAGCAGGTTCTCCTAAATGTTGGTTCCTGGTAAGACTCATATCTTTGATTATACACTAGGGTAAATTGTCCCAATGTGGGACACTTAACCCCCAACTAATAAATGGCAGTGAAATTATAAACAAACCAAAGCTGTACTGTCATGTGACCAAAGTATGTCATAATATTGAGTGTGGATTTACTATGTTGGCTGGATTTACTATGTTTACCAAGTCCGAAATGTCCCACATTAGGGCAATCCACCCTATATGTTCACATCACAGTACTGAAGCACTTCAGACTTGAGAATTAGTTGGGCTGACTCCAAACATGAGGATATTTAATGCAACGTTGCATCAGTATGTTGCTAAATACAGACATGCAAAGCCACTGAAAGCTGTTTTCTGTCAGGGCTCAGCTGCCTTCACAGCAGTCGGGCTGTTTAATTGTTTCTGGATAATTTTATCCATCTTCATAACCTTGTGTGATGTCACCAACACTGCTGTGGCTGTGATTTACAACCAAATTATAAAACAATTTCCCTAACTAATGGAAATGAACAAGACACACGCGATAAAATTAGAAAGAGCTTTGAGTTTTTTTGAAACGACGGGCACATTAGAGATGGGAACATTTTCAGCGGCTCGTATTCATGTTCATCTTTCTGCTACAAAACAATGCGCCGTGTCTGATGTTTTTTCATACATAAAGTCTGATATGTACTGAATAATCTCACCATCTCTCTTCCTCAGAATGGCACCGTATTGACAGATATGCAGGAGGAATTATCAGCTTTTGACGTCTTTGCATCCTTCCCCTCTCAGCGCTCCATCAGTCTGTCAGCAGGTATGAGAGCGAGTGATAAAAGAAGAGAGAAAGAGTGTTTAATTTATATTTTCATTTGATTCTTTTCATTCTTTCACTGCAGTAGGCAGTTGACAGGTATACTCAGTACTGTAAAACAATCATTTAATTTTATTCTCACCTGACATGTACATCCTGTCTCGGGGAACAGAGGTCTGTTTGTTACTGTGATGAATGGAGTCTCGGAGAACAGGGTCTTAGAACCTACATTCAGTTAACAAAGTTCCAAAAAAGAAGAAGATTATATACAGAGAACAACAGGGAACATGGGGGTACAAACAGGGCAAAGTTACAAACTGCTGCTCTGTGCCTTTCATAGGCAATGTGGGAAGAGTAATTTCAAATGAAAGAATTTAATCTCAAAGGGTCCTTTCTACAAAGCCCTGAGTGAAGCATGCGTACTGTACAGTGAAGTCTTTTCAGCAAAGTCTTTTATTTTGCAAAAAGATCTCGTTGGAGAATACAGCATGTCAACGGAAATGTAAAATACATCCAATATCCAAAATAAACGTTGAGTTCTGTGGAATGTAATACAGAGAGATCTCGACTTGCTTTTTAAATGTCAGGTATGATGTTGAAGGTTTTAAATGCCATGTGTGGTTAGCAGAGCCGAAAGTTCAACACAGATCGTGAAAGAACTTCTGTCTATCATTCCGTCCGTGAAGAGTGAAAGACGACTGACATACAGACACGCAGACATGTCTGATAAACCTCATTTTTGGGAGGTCCTGTAAACATGCTGTAAAAATAGTAGTTGAAATATTATTATTATAAAATTAATGCTATTTGTTTTTTGGTCTAAAAATGCAGAAAATTTAGTTGAGAGCTAAGGTGCAAATTATGCTATAGGATTTATAAATTAAAAAACATTAAATGTGCCACACAGATAGTGAAGTCAGTCAGTAAATCTGAGTCAAAGTTGATCTAAACTCTAAGGGAACCTTTGACTGACAGGACTATTGTACAGGTTCGTCTGATGGATTTACTTACAATATCTTTGTCTCTCCTCTTTCAGATGGGAATCTCTACTCTGCTCTGTCAGCAGTCGCAGGACAACCCGGATCAATCCGCCGTGCATACGGATCCAAAAAACTGCTGAAGACAGAGAGTAAATGGTTACAGAGTGAGTGGGCAGTCATTACCCATAATGCACTGGTGCTTTAGCAAATCTCTTGCGTACTGACCCAACAGAAAATACTCAAAACACTGGTGCCTTGATTTTTAAAAACTGAATAGATCCATGTGACCAAAAGCTAAAAATTATTATTGTTAAATGTTTGTAATTTCTGTGTGGCATCCAATGAAATTGCAGAAATCTTTCTGACATGAGTGGCTTTGAAGTGTTTTATTTCAAACTCAAAATTCAAACAAAACAAAAAGTGGTATGACATCATAATATTATACAGTCACAATTTTTGCATTCTTGAAGATTTAAACATGCTCTCTCAGATCCCAAATTTGCTGGAGCTGCTGTGATGCCACACTACAACAAAATCAAAGATGAGATCTATTTCTTCTTCAGTGAGGTCAACAACTCCGCCAGCATAGATGAAGAGCCATACAGAGCTCGGATAGGACGAGTCTGCATGGTAACAGCCTCCTTTTTTTAACACTTTCTGTTTTCCTTTTTCTGAGGAGTCCATGTGTCTGATACTTTTTGTATCTGCCATTTAGATTGATGAGGGAGGGCTTCCCAATCTGCTTCCCAACTCCTGGACGACGTTCCTGAAGGCACGCGTGATGTGTGGGAAAGATGGAACTCCTGTGCAGTACAACAACATCAAGCAGACATTTGTCCTGACCTCTCATCTCCGCACTGGGGTCATGTATGGCCTCTTTTCCAATGCCTGGTAGGCCGGAGTCGGATGACGTTCCATATTAGGCTGTTGGAAAACCATGTCAGTTTTGGAATCTTGGAATCGTTATTCCATTTTGTCCTTCTTTCTACAGGAACACGACTGTGGTGTGCGCATATTCCATCGAGGACATTGACAATGCCTTTGCCACATCTAAACTGAAGGGCTACAACACACCTTTGGCTTCCCCACGTCCTGGAGAGGTAGAACGCACAAAAACACTCTAAACTGTGCTTCTCGGTTCCAGATTCCATTAGAACCCACAGCACTGCGCACTTTGTGTGTCTCCATTCAGCTCAGTTTATGGACCTCTTTGCTGTTGAGCTATAATTTGAATCAAGCGTGTCAGATAAAAAAAGACCAAATATGTGCAGTGCTGTTTGTCAGCTGAGACTCACTGCTTTAAAACAAGACTACATTACTAGTCTTCAGTCAATGCAAATGTTACACTGTTTATAATGAGTGCCAAACAATTATTTAATTAACTAAGCATATATTTTAGTGCCGAATAAAATCCACATTATGGTTTCAGTACATAGGCCTCACCCCTTAAGTTCTGTGGTCCACTTTCATCCAGTGTGCTTTCAAGAACAACACAGCGGTTCATAACCAGAAGATCCTGACCCTGATCAAAGATCATCCTGAGATCGAGGATGTGATCAAACCGATTGGTGAAGCCCCCCTGGATCTGCCCATTCAGGACCACTTCACTCACATAGTGGCCGACACAGTCCTGGCTGTCAATGATGAGCACTACGGTGTCATTTACCTGGGCACAGGTAAGGTGAAACACAGAGATATATTTACATATTGTAAGTCTATGCGACCTGTGCTGGGAGAATGAATCAGAATGAGCGCAGGCTAATTATGAGCTACAGGAAATTTTCAAATAAAAGTCCTTGTCTTGCGATGACTGCTACAAATAGAAGTAAAAT
>JBAJNP010001354.1:25306-62365 GCA_036877545.1 Yasuhikotakia modesta | reverse complement strand
GACATATGTGCTTTTAACATTTTCTACCTCCAGTTTTTTGTGTGGAGGAAGAGCGATACAATGAGCCCTCCCCCCGAGAGGAAGTAACCGCACTGCGGGCTTCTGAACCCAGAGAGAGAGCGGATCTAAAAGGTGAAGAATGAGATTAGGCAGAGCCCGTCTTAATTCTTTCCATTAAATCCATATGTGCACCCCGCGAATGCATCCCCCGCTCTGCCTCGGCAGGAGTGGGACTGGCACCGCGAGTAACACTAATAAAGGCTCCCTCCTCAAAAATAGCCCTCCGGGAACAAAGCGAGCGCACAGTTGAATGCCCACACTGCTTCGCTCCCAGGCAAACAACACACAGACGTTGTGTATCCCCGCCCATAATGTAATGCGGGCAGCGAGGAACACACAGCCCGAAATGCTGCTTTTAAACACCCCCTCTATCACTCTTTGCCTTGGCTTAGGCATGATAATGCTAATACATAGAGACAAAATCACGCAAGACAACTTCTACAAAGCTAACGAGTGACAAAGGACAGACAATGTAACACAGAGCGCTTCGCTGAATGAACAAAGCTAACCCGAGCAGCGTTTTGCATGTGCGTTTTATAGTCTCTTGGTCCCATTTTTATAGCGTTTCAACGCAGCTCGAGTTCCTGAAAGGGAACTATTTTGACTACTTTAAGTTCAAAGAGTACGGATTCATAGTTTTGCACCCTTTTACCATAGGGACCAGTTGACTTGCTTGAGACCTCATAAAATCCTGCATGCCTTTGCAAGAAGACTACAATTTCACTAAGCAAGGGTTTGTTTGTTTGTGTGTGAGTGTTAGGGGACATGATCTTTTATAAATTGTGTAATATTTTATATAACATATAAAGGCATGATAGGGCATGAAAATGAATTGGATAGTAGCAATGACCCTTGTCGTAATTACCAGATTTTGTTGTGGAACACTCTCTATGCTTCCACATAAAACCTCAGAACGAAGATATAGATGTGTAAGGTCAACATATACACCACTTCCTAACTACATGTACTTAATTTGGGTTAAAGTTAGCTTTAGGGGTAGGTCCAGAGTTTATACCTAGTACAAAGTACTTGCAGGTGAAACAGGACTGTGAAATAAATTGCTAAAGATTTACTTGACCTGTTTACATTCTTAAAATGCATCTTTGAAGTGCAAAATTGTTGAAGGAGCTATTGAGTTCCTCTCTTTTTTCTGTGTGTGTTCCTGTTTATCTACCATTGTGGGGACCAAAGGTAAAATACACATACATCTACATTGTGAAGACCAGCCAGTGGTCAGTTTTGGGAATAAAGGAGGTGGGGGAAAGATAAAGGGTTTGGTACCCACTTTAATACCATGCTGACAGCTGCCAAGACCTCAACATCATGCAGAGGACACTTTGAGACTTTCTGCAGATGGTCATTATTTCCCTAGCATTACACTAAGATGGTTTTCAAATGTTTATGTCTCCAGCATACTTTCATGAATGCTGGAACATTATCGTCAGCCACACCTGTAAATGCTGCTCTCTAAACTTAGTTTGCTGCAGAACTGGTTTCAAATAGAAAGTAGCTGGGCAGCTAGGTGATATTCTGTAATTTAACTCAATATTCTTGCACTGTCCCACATAATTTTTTGATGTTTTACAGGATATTTGGTGGTTTCTTATTGCCTTAAAGAAGTGATTTTTTTCAGTTGAAAAGGTTTAAATGGACAACAAAAACAAACAGAAATGTATCTCACTTAATCTCACTTAATATTAGTTAAACTGGATTAATAATTAAATTAAGTTAATTAGTATATCATAAGTTTTTATGAGTTTCTTTTAATGCATTAGGGGTTCTCATTTTCTATGAACAGTTCATATGATTTTGCCTTAAATTTGGCCAGAAGTTAGAACATATATCAGAAGCAAACATTAAAAACTTCTTCAGAATCTTCTGCACCTATGATGCCTTTATTTTTTATAAGGATTTGGAACACAACCATCATTTTCAAGTCAGGCTGGTTGTGCAGGGGTGTGCAAACTTTAGCAGACTGTGCCCATCTGGATTCATTAACAAAAGAGTTAAAGACGAAAGAAAAAAGCATTTCCAAAGCGTATAATCACAATCAAGAAAAGCTCGAACATTTCAAAGAACAACATGTTTTTACTGTGGTCTAATAAAATTTAAAAAACGACGAGTGAGATGCCTTTATGGTCTCAGTGCTGGCTCACAATTATAGAGCTGTAAAATTGAAAAAAGAACTCAAAAGCGAAGAAAGAGGAAAGAAAAGGCAGAATCTGACTTGCGTTTTGATCACAGATTGAGACCATGTGAGGTGCTAGAGCGGGAGACATTACAACTAAATGCTTTAACAGACTTTAAATGCACCACAGAGATTTCAGTAAATGCTATCTGATTATTGGGTATCAGTATATTAAGATGTACACATTAAAATTGATTCATGACATTTATCCACTATTTTAAGACAGTGAATTTGGACAGACCAAACTCAATTAGTCAACAGGAACTAGTTCACAGTATACAAATTGTTAAATAAATATATAAGCTGAACTTTCTGTGACATCCAGCTTTATGTGCTAGAAATATTGCCCCTTTTTGTAATTTAACTCTCCCTCGCCCCTCCCTCTCTCTCTGTATGTCTGTCTGTCTGTCTGTCTCTTTCTCTCCAGCTCCATCTGCAGTGACTGTTATCAGGAAGGACAAAACATCAAGAAACAGCATCTCACTATCTTGGTTGGAACCAGAGAGGCCCAATGGGATCATTTTGGACTATGAAGTCAAGTACTACGAGAAGGTGGGGCAGTTTAATTTTTACTGTCTATGGTCACTTGCAGCATTAATCATTTTGCACTATAAAGACCTTGTTTAAATATACAGAATGCAGGTGCTGTATATATCTTGCACCTTTCAGATCATTAGTTGTAGTTGTGAAATGTTTTTTAATTTAATCGTAAAATTTTTAAAATTACTTGGAACTGGCATGTTCCAGTGCCTTCGATTTTGGTTTACTATTTGTGCCATGCAGAGTTTTCAGCCTGTATGCACTAACCTGTACAGTGCTTACTGTATTATTGTTTTAAAAATAAATTATATAAAGAATGCAATTAAGAATGTAAATGTAATACATTTTATACAATTTTGTCTAATTTTATTTAATACAGGAACTAAAAAACAAAGTAAGCACCAGACATTAGTAAAATTATTCCATAAATGATCTTTAATACAAGAATGATCTTTGATTTTTGGCTTTAAGAAACTTTGCTTAATTCTTAAAACAAGGTCAGATTTTTGGTCTGTGATAGTGCCAACTCATTTAAGATTTAGTGACACCAGTACTGTGTGGAAGGACTGATCTACACACCACATGTCCAGTAATTCCCCTATGTTATTTAAGTCCATGCTTGCCAATCTAAAGAGAACAATTAATTCCCCTCCAACAATCCGTTCAGTGATCTCACTTGGCTACTCACTTAACTTGGCTAAACATTGTAAAAGTTTCTCCCAAACTGGCAGGGAATACACTTTGTCCAGGAAAGGAAATTGAAAGCCCTAGAATTGTCTCCAGTGGCAACCACCCAGACTTTTTTTCGAACAGAAAAACATTCCATAGCTTAGCAGGCAAATACATATACATATATTATAGGACCACACATATACATTCAATCGTAGAGGGCTTTTTTTGTCTCTAAACAATGTTGCGATCTTAAAATTCTTCAACCACTTTGAAACTGCAAAGGATATATAAGGATATTTTTAACAAAATTGTAAAGACTCATTTACTAGCTTTGCCAAACAGTAAGCATTCAGTAAAATACAGTGAAAATCATGTTTGCTTTGCAAAGCTGCTTTCCAACAATGTGACGTTGTAAAAAAAAAATGCTAACATCTCAGCTTTTGTATGAAACACGTTTTTTCTGACTCTTTGAGCATTGGGTGCACACTGCAGACACAGGTCTAAAATCATCCCTATTTATAAGTCAAGGTCACATGACATAGTGTTGTGTGCCACATAGGCTTTAAAAGGCATCTGCAACATAAGTCATCAGATTTCAGGAGAGGAGAGAAGTGCAGTGTATCTGTGCAATCTGTGATCCAATGAGATAAGCGCTGTTTGGTGACTATTACCTTGGTTATGACCACCAAAACAGACCAAAAGCTGAGAGGTCTCACGTCACTCACTTGAGCTGTGGACATCTCTAACAACTTAAACTCTAACATCTTTTTTCCTATTCTGGCAGTAGTAGACACCTAGGGCACAGCATGGCTTTGACAAAGCCAGGGGCAAAATCCAAACAGGCAGGGTCTACAAAAAGTGCCCGTAGATCTGCTACCCTCTTGAGCAACTCAAGAGTTAATAATAGAGCCACCTTGAGAGTTAAAGATGATAAGTCCCTTAAACCTAAGTTTAGTTCCAAAAAGGAACCTGTGTGCGACAGAAAAACCTTAGCCATGTGGAACCACACAAAAAATGAGACACCAAAGGATGACTGCAAATAGAGGTTCCATCAAGGTTAATGGCTAGTAGAAACAGTAGACACATAAACATTGAGGGTAACAGGACCTAACACTGCACTAAAGTACCCTTGAGGGATCTCCAGAACTGGATTAACATGACATTGTTCTTGGCCGGGGGGTTGGAGCTTGCTAAACGTTTCTTATCCTTGTGGTAGCTTGGTTGATGACAGAGATAAGGGCATTGTTAGACAGACATTGAGGAGAATTTGAGGTGTACAAAAGAAGGGTTGTATCCTTGATACCCAATAAATTGCAATTGCCTTTGGTGCACCTCCGTTGCTACCAAGCAGCCATAGAACAGTCAATGGCACAGGCTGTCTGCTTAGTGGAATGGCCAAGGTTGGTGGCTCAGCAGAGCTCCTGAACCACGTCCAGTTTTAAATTTACCTTTAGGCATTTAGACATTTCACTTTTATCAAAAGTGACTTACAATGTGAGGAGCACAATGTAGCAAAGATCATTTGCCCCCACCATGGTCCCATACTTTAAGCATGTCAGACTGGTACGTCTGAAAATCTGCCATAATGTACAAAGTCGCACTAGCTTGACCTGCTGCTACATAAGCCTTGCAAGGTGTAAATCTACATGGTCCAGAGGGCAAGGCAGGTTTCTGTACTCACTGAGCCCCACAATGGAGATATAATTACTTGCAGCGGAAGTGAACACACAAGCAGAATATGGAGTCTTTCATGACACATGTAAAAGTCTGGAAAGTATGGTGGTTATGGTGAGAAGGCTGTTCTTAGTTGTAAAAAACGAATTTATTATCCAATTAAGATCTAGTAGTGTGCTGCTGTTTTTCTTGATGCTCTAGTCTCAGTTTTTGACAGCATGAGAAATCAGCTCCTCAAATACCCCTTAAAGTGATTATTTTGTGTAACATTAAACAAAAAATATAAATACAGGATAAATATAGAATTACTGTATGAAAACAAGGACAGGATTAAGTATAATTGAATTAGTGTTTCAAACTAACATGACTAGTGCTGCTCTGTCTGGCCGTGCTCATGTGTTCCATGAACAAGCATTAAGTTGTTAGTTTTAAGTTGTTTACACTTCAAGAACATTGTACTGGTAACGTCACGCAACCTCTGCAAAGGAGAGATACATAATCAGAAGCCATATTATACAGACATATAATGGCCTTTTTAACAAGACACTCTGAATACATTACCCTCCCATAGTCCACTGAAGTATAAGCCTTTAATAATGTAAGACACTGAGGTAAAAGCCACTGAGGTATAAGCCTTCACATGTACTGACAGAATTTCTAATACACGTCCACGTGCCTAACCTTTTTCACTAATATGTTTTACTAATATACATATTACATTAACAATACATATTTGCAGTATTACCATCTATTCTGTGTTGTACATGTTTGTCTTTTTTCTCTGCTTTGAAACAATGTAATGTTGTTGAATTAAATTACTGCACGTGATTGTGCTTTAAATCTCCTATCTAAAAATAGCACTAAACATAAAACAGCCTGGTCTGTAACCATTTTGTAGTATGAGCTAAGGGTAATATTTCTTAGTGAATTTGATGTGGAGCCAGTTTAATCACTAAAAGGAATTTGAGTGCTTTTATGTTTCTGCTAAATCATTTTTGAATGGGCAAACTTTATGAGTTGAGCTATACTTATTTTCAGATTTCTCAGGAGGTGTGCAACAATTTGTTTAATTAAAAAATGTTACCTTTCCATTAACAAAATGTTGGTTTTTGTTGGCATGCTAGCCCTGAGCTTACAGACAAGACTCTAACATATAAGCCTCATAAAAAAGGTGCACATTCACAGTGACCTGTTAAAAATAAGAAAACTATATACTTAAAAGCACTATATTTGAATAACATGCAAAATCAAACAAGTGCAATGGATTAGGGTGCTTAGAGTGATGTAGCTCATGTGAGAGAGCATCATCCAATCCAAATGTCTGAAAATGCAGCGCTTCTTCATTTAATGACAGTCTCTTTTCGATTATATGCCACAGGGAAAATACTTTACCATTTGTGTATATATTTATAAGTAACTAATTTATATAAATTAAAGCATCTCTTAATACTTTATTTGCACTTTGGTTCAAATTTCCCTGAAGTGAAGCGGCAATTGTTTGATGATATTCTAAAACTGAATATCAGATATCATAAAATAAAATATCATAATTGGTATCATATTGAATATCATAAAATTGAATTAGAAGTGGTGGGAATGGCACACATATGTGACTATTTTGTGCATTTATCATGTTGATCTAGGAGTGTATTTCAGAATGTTTATTTCTCCCTAAGTGTAGATGGAAAGACTGTTTTGGGAAAGCCATTTCATATTTACAGAATTTCTTCTTTAGAAAAGAGAAGGCTGTGCGCCCAGATTGCAATATTTAGACTGTCAAAGTAGAACATGACAAGCATATTAAAGTCCACCAATAGCACACTTGTCGAAAAGTAACAATTGCACGCCTTGTCAAACCCCTGAGGCAGGAGGTGGCTGATGCTGCTCTTGGACATATGGTAAGAATATTTTTCGCAGGAAAGCTTTAGACACACCTGTATGTGATTTCCAGCTGATCGCATGATGTTGTGTGTGGTGAACGTTGACAACCTACAAAAAGATTTATGACTCAACCAAAGACACATACAAAATGATGGTATTAGTTTCATCTTCCCAGAAAGACAGAGACTAAATTTGTATTGAAGTACTTTTCGAAACATAAAACCGATCACAGTACATTTGTGGCCGTTGCATTTAAGATCTAGAGATTTGAAACGACTTTTTACATTGTCAAGGAAAGGAAATTATCATCATGTAGCCCAGCTCAAATGTGATGCATACATTAGTCACTGTTTCCTTTGGTTTTACTATATGTATGTTTCTGTTTATAATTTATTGTCAGTAAACATCATACCATATTTACAGAGTCTGTGCTTGCTATACAGACACAATTTCGTTTTGTACACATTTGCCTGGGGGTTCTTCAGCCACCCTGAAAAAAATGTAGATTAGTGCTAATTTTAGTGCTACAAATCTGAAAGTCAGTACTTTAAAAATTCCAAGGGTAATTACAACATTGTGGTGCCAATCATGTGCACTTATCTTGTAAATAGAATATTTCTGACATCACATAAAGGCTTTGGCAAAGTTTTTGGGTGGGTAGCCTTGTTGTTTGCCAATAAGTTTGCCATTAAACTTAAGTGAATCATGAAGGTTTTGTCAAGCTTTGAAAATAGGCAAAACCATAATGCTAGCTTTTTATAAAGCTTGCACCTCATGGGATATTATTTTTTCTGTGCACCACTGTTCTAACAAAGGCTGTTCCTTCATTTTTATTTTATTTGTTTTTAATTTGTGAATAAACAAAAAGGATTTTTAAAATCCTTTAGCATATGTAACTGTACAATCTTTCCTTCTAACAGCATCTGATGATTATAGTGCACCGGAATCCTATAAGAATGTGTAGTCTAGACATGAAACACAGCAGAGCTTAATCTATTACATGTTAGCCAAACCTCAAAAAGATGCTCTCAAATCTCATTTGCTATTAATTACTTTAGTGTGGTGTAATTTAACATCAAATATAGAAATATATTTATTTCTCTTTCATTTCCCCTAAAATAAACAACTATAAACTTGACTCTTGACTCCACTTTTGTTCTTTTTCCAGTCAGAGGCACATCTGGAAACAATGGTTTAAAGGTTTTAATCAGTGAAGTTTTTGCTTCTAGGAGAGAATCAACATGCCACAAAAATCTTTAGTGAAGCCATAAAATGTAAAAAAAAAATGTTTTAAGATGACCTGGGGAAGGCTCAGCCTTACCCAGCTAACAATATTGCTAAAACATTTTTAATAAACAAATGAACAAACATTTAGAGAATGTTAACTTTTCTGAGAATGTTTAGATGAGTAGGTATTTACACAATCTTTACACAGTTGTACACTGTCCCACACACAATTTCCATAGAGGCACAGTCCCTCCTATTGACTCATATAGTCATATCTCCAGTGAGATATGATTTACATCAAATGTTTACTGTGTCTTTTATAGACAATGCTGTACTTGCACTGCTAAAAGAATTTCTGTTCAGTATTTTTTATATATTAATAAGTAGTAATGTGTAAAATTACTTTATTTAGAGATTAATATCTATCAATATGCAAACATCTTACACTGCAACTAAAAACATTACAAAAATAAATTGTCTGTCTCCTAAATAAAATTATTTGATTGTCTGACATTGATTGCAAATGCTTAGACGTTTAAGACACAGTATGCCGCAGCTAACATTTCTCACATTTCTTTTTCTCTCTTGCTTTTATCCTAAAGCAGGAACAAGAGACAAGCTACACCATCCTGAGGTCAAAGGGCACAAATGTTACACTAAATGGACTAAAACCAGACACAATGTACCTGCTGCAGATCAGAGCTCGTACAGCTGCTGGTTATGGCAGTAGCAGTCGCAAATTTGAATTTGAGACCAGCCCAGACTGTAAGCATTTACATATTTCCTGGAATACTTTATGCCAGTGCTCTGTTTTCTGTTTACAGTTACATTTCCTTGCAGTCACTGCAAGCTGGATTCATTTAGTTTACATTTCTCCTGAACAAAGAGCAAACATCACTGAAATTGTAAACATAGACAAAGGCATTCAATTTTCTTAGATTCTCATTCTATCAAGTTGTCTTGCAATGAATTCACACAATGTAAACCACTCAGTTAAGACAATACAGACGATACAGATCTTTTATCCTGTGACACCAGCTTTTGTCTACAGCACTGCGCTGAATAAGTGTTTTATATATTGTAAACCCTAAAGTGTGGAGTAGCACTGCTATAAGGCTTTTAGCTAATAAAACATTTAGTTTTATTAGCAATGTGAGTCAGGTGAAGCAGTGATACTATTAGTGGCTGTCCACAGGTCACTGAACAAGATCTACAGTATACAGTATAAAAAAACATGTTTTGAACTAAATGGACAAACAAAAAGAGAAAATATGTAAACAGATATTATTCTGACAATAACACCTTCATTGAGATTATAATAAACTGAGATTTTCAAAAGAAAGTAAAATAAAATGTACACTGTATTGTGAATTAGTATAACTTATATACGCCCTTTGTGGAAAACAAAGGGTGCTTTTTCATATATATAAAGCTGCTTTGCAACAGTGTAACATTGTAAAATGTGCTATATAAATATACTTGAATTAAAATATAGGACCCAATGTATTTAATCTAGATTTAATCTCAAATTAACTTCATATAGGAAAATGTTCTGCTAATGAAAGGTATTTTTATTAAGAATATTTGGGATAATTTATTTCTAAGAATAATTGGTACATTGCTATTAATTAAATAGCAATGCCATGTTCATCTCTGTCTTATGTGTACTTGTAATCCTCCCTGTCTCTCCCTCTCTGTATAGCTTTTTCCATCTCCAGTGAGAACAGTCAGATAGTGCTGATCGCTGTCTCCTCTTCTGTGGCCATCATCCTCCTCACTGTAGTGCTCTACATTGTGATTAGCAGGTCTGTCTGTCACTCAAGCGTCAGTCATGCTGTGGATTAAGTGTGTTCACCCTAAAGCTGTCACTTTCCTGTCTAGAGTCTCTCCTCAGATCCCTTGATATTATATCTTCAAATATGAAGTGTAAAATGTGCCCTTCCATGTCGACTACCTTTATATACTTCTAGGTGATTCAATTGTTAGAATCTGTATTAAATTTCCTACCCTGCTTTTTGTATGTGACAGTGTCATGTTGTGCACAGGGGCTGATTATGGATATTGCACAGCTAAAAGAGTTTTAAATCTATGCCTTATTTTAAAACCTCAGGATACTGTTATGCCTCATGGCAAAACAAACAGTCGAGTTGTTCCTGGCTCTGACTTGAGTCTGTTCAAAGTTTAGCCTCTTTCATATTTTTAAAGATGTTCACATTACAGTCTTTAACAATAGTTAATGCTTTTTATAATTTTATTTGGCAGGTTTTGTAGGTATAGCAAATCTAAACATCCAGATGAAAAGAGGCTGCCCTTTGGCAATGACCAGTGTAAGTATATATCACAATAATTCTATTGGAGCTATGTTATGCCAAGTTATTTAAAAAAATCATTATAAAGCATTGTTTTGGTATTTGTTTTTAAAGGTTAAAATGCATATAAGAGCCCAGTCATCTGGAGGGTTTTCAAAACATACCTTTGCTTTCACGTTACAATAATTGCAATTGTCAAAATACTATATTTCAGAGGAGATAACAAGAGGAAAATTTATTTTGCAATTACCTGCATAAAGGCGCTATAGGACTATAGCTTAGCAAAAGCTTGATTAGGTCACTCGTAATAGACCGATCCATTCTGAAATCAAGCAAACTGTTTCTTGACATCTTTACTTTCCATCATATTCTAATCAAAATTAGTCAAGTCACTGCAATGAAGTACAGTAAGTTTTTCCACTGTACCTCCCAAGAACCACAAATGCTGTTCACAAACTTTTTTTTTTTGCAGTTGCAGCAGAATAGCAATGTATTGAAGTTAATTCTGGTTAAATGTTTTTTAAATCTGCAATTAATTGAGTCAGAACTGCTTAATTTACAGACAAAATACGTTTTAAGATTTCTGCAGTATAGTATATACTAGTATATACAGTATAGTATGTTTTTAATCATTAATTTCCTTTATTACATGTTATAGCCAGTTTTAAATGCTGTATATACCTAAACTGACAATTGTCAATCTTGTTCTTTTGCTACCTTGCAAGTTCTGTAATAGTAATAGCAAATATCTGTTTTCTTGTGTTCTCAGTGAGATTGCCGGGAATCAGGACCTATGTGGATCCACATACTTACGAAGACCCCAGCCAAGCTGTGCATGAATTCGCCAAAGAGCTGGAAGCGTCATGCATTGCTATTGACAAAGTAGTTGGGGCAGGTATGCAGCATCTCCCTGCACTCTTAAGTGCAATGATGAACGTTACCTGCATGGGACAGAAATACACTTGTATAAACTTAAAAGGTGGTGTAAATGAGAGTCATATAATTGTGGCTTGTGAAACAGAGAAAGGGTCCCTCCCACTGCTCATTCTGACTGCCTTTGATAATCTGCCTGCTTTTAGAGTAGAAGTGGGTGGGTAAGCAGGGATATTATATTTAACCCCCCACAGCTTTTTCTTTCACTGCTTCCCTGATTTCTTAATCACCGAATCACATATCAAGATAATGCCTTGTGATTCATAACTCTGTAGACAATAAAGCAACATATGGCAAAAGAAAGTTAAGAAAAGTTCACCTTTGCAATACTTTTCTTATATGATAAAGCTGCCATATAAACATCAGGGCTTATACACTTTAGATATGCTCTTTTCCCTGACTTAGATATCACTTATGTTGCCTAGCTGCATTTTACAGCTTTTATACTCTTGGCAAATAATACAAACCTGCAAAGAAGAGGATTGCTTTATATATGTTTTGGAAAATGATCTAGTAGTATGCATTAAGTGGGCTTTTATTCAACTGCATGAGGATTAAGCCAGGATAAAGATGTTTAAGCTAGTCAACATTGTGTGTGTGATGGGCAAGTCCAGCATAGAAGCTGTTTGGACAGCTTGCAATATATCTGGCTAACTTTTTCCAACATCAATCCTGGATTTTATTTTTTTCTTTACAATTGCATGGAAAAAACAACCATTTGGGCAAACAGGACACAACCCTGACATCTACATGGTTTTAAATACCTATCCAATTTTATGTCTGTCACACTAAAAGGAGGTCTGAACGCCATTTTGATGTTTGATTTACACTAGTTTGGCTATTTGGCCTGGAAATCCATTTGAGGCTAAGAACTATTCTCTGAATACTGAATTTTTCTGTTATACTACAACTGACCTACTGCTAAGCCCCGCCCTAAAAATGTTATTGACCTATTCTGCCTTTGAACTGTAGTGTTGTTCTTGTTCAGTTAGAAGTTCTTTGCCTCAACCTGTTTGTCACCTAGGTATTCTCCTCTGATAAGTCTGTCAACTTCCCCACTGTTTCCCTGGCTTTCTTCTTGGTTCTTGTTTGGTGATGTTAGGTTTGGTTTGTTATGTTAGGATTAATTCTCTCTCCATCCAGGGGAGTTTGGAGAGGTGTGCAGTGGCCGATTGAAACTTCCATCTAAGAAGGAGATATGTGTGGCCATCAAGACACTTAAAGCTGGATACACAGAGAAACAAAGGCGGGGCTTCCTTAGTGAAGCAAGCATCATGGGACAGTTTGACCACCCCAACATCGTCAGATTGGAGGGTGTGGTCACACGCAGTAAGTAATGTCTACTTACCTCCACAACACATTTAATATGCACAAGGGTAGGGCTTGAACTTAGGAGGCATCCCTCTTGCTGACAAAAATGACAAAAAACATCTCCTATGTAAAACTACCATCTCATTTTACCATCCCCTTTAGATAATCAATGTAAAGCTTATCATGCAAATATAATATTAACATGCTCTACTTGACGATAATTTACAAACTTTAAATGGTGATTGGTCGTTAAAATGCAATCAAGCATATTTATAGGCAGGTCAAGGTCATGTGATGTAGCATTTTGCACCACAAAAGGCACCTACAAAATACATCATCAGCGTATTGTTTTGTTTGGGAGAGAAGCATGCTAGAACAGCTTTCAAAAAAGTTGACTGCCCTTAGTGAGAATCTCTTCCACTGACCAGTACTTATCACCTGGCTCTCTTTAATTCAGATGGCTGCTGGTAAGCTGCCTCTGGTGGGTCAGGTCTTGCTTCTGCCGAGGCAGAGCAGATGTTGCCCTTGTGGGGTTTGCAGCTTGATTTGAAGGACAAGCAGTGGAAGATGGGCTCCGCCTTTTCTTGCTCTCGGTCAAATCAGATAAGCGCATACAGTCTATAAACCAATGTAATATATGTGCATATATCCATATTTTAAGCCTTTATTGACATTAAATCAATAAATCAATTAACTCTATTCCATATATATGTAAATTATCAATATTAATGTATATACATTTATATATATTATACATTTGGTTATGCCATCAGCTGTGCCATCAGGTCCATCCACCTCTTCTTCTGTGAAATCTTTTGCAAGCAGCAATAAAAGGCTGGCATGGCAGCTTGCGCTTGGAAGTGGAGCCTCTATTGGGAGACATATTGGGAGACCTTTGATGTCTCATTTTCTGCCTGGTTCCTGTGGAGCTATGGCAGAACAGAAGTGGATTTGTTTGCCTCTGAGGAATTTACCCACTATCCCCTCTGGTTCAGCATCACTCATCCATCTCCTTTGGGGCTGGATACCATGCTGCAGACATCTGTATGCAATTCCCTTGATAGCCTTGCTCTCAGGAGTCCTAGCAAGGGTTTGAGTTTGTCTGCTTCTGGTAGCGCCATTCTGGGCGACTTGAATCTATTTCTCAGTCCCTTGGGAGCTCTCAGTCCAGAGGGATTTTCTTTTACCCCTGGCCAGATATATGGAAAGTGTGGGTCTAGCCCCTGAGGGGAGCCAGTTCTTATATCTGGTCTCTGGACTATACTAAGTTCCTGAGCTCCATCTACCAGGAAATTGTATACCCTGAGGTGGCAGCTTTTTGTGCAATGGCAGAGGCAACACCATGTTGACTCGGTTCACTGTCCTGTTGGTTTAATGATTTAGTTTTAATTTGATTTAGTTTTTCCAAGAGGTCCTATCTGCAAGAGAGAAAAATCTTCTGTCACATGCAGGTGCTTTCTTGCGACATTATTGTTTATCTTCTGTTCAGTTTGAGCCCCCACAGTCAGTCTTGGGTAAGTTTCAAGTGGTAAGGCTTTTAGTTTGTTTTGGTGCCTGCAACCAAGGTAATACAGACACAATTTTTGACATTCTTCAGAAAGGAAGAGAACAGAAGGTGTGATTTGACTTTAAAGACATTCCATTAAAAAGCACCCTATTCTTTTCATCATTACCATCCACACCATGTCCTAACCAAATGCAATGCGGTGCTGGAACACACACATCTTTTCTATGTTAATCCAAGGTTCTGACCTAACAAGTTGACAACAATACGCAACAAGTGACTGGATTAAATTTTAGCAACCTAAGTCATGCTTCATTTTTATAAAATAGGTTCAAACTGTTATCCAAACAAGTAGTCCTGCCCCAAAGTCACACTATTAGTAAATACAGTAATGTGTTGGGATCATGTTTTAACAGTGCCACACATTTTTTATAATTATAATTGTCCCCACATATTATGCTGGGATGAGAAAAAACTGTTCATGTTCATCACTCAGCATCAACATTAAAATATGTTTTTAATACAAAACTGCTGTATTTTGACCATCCCTAAGCATAAACAAAAATCTATTATTTTAGTGAAGTTGTTTTTACTAAAGTATTGTGTTGCACTGAGGCAAAGCATTTTAAAACAAATCCTCAAACTTTTAGATTGATTGAGTTACACAGCAAGTCTCACAAAAGTTGTGTTTGTGCCCAAGTTTTGCTTCATTTTTTAAAGCAGGATTTAGAAGGGAATATAACAGCTTTCTTTCATGTGTGTAATTTATCATAAAATGAGGATTATGTTAGTTGAATAAATCATTCTGCACTCAATCATTCTTGCATAAAACAATCTATAAAACATAGTCTGTAACTATAAATAATGAGGAAACTTTTTTGTTAATGACTGTCAATTTTGACCAAATGTGTTGGTGGGAAGAAGCGATAGACATCATTTAGGGAGGTGGGGCACTTTGTGTGTGATTGAAAGTAGCTCTGGTGAGCAGTATTTGTGCAGTAGGGGCTGGGGGAGTTTGGCATGTGTCTGGCAGGATGTGATTTATTAACTCTGCCCTGTTAATTTTTAATAATCCAGAGACTTTCACGCCCCATTTAACCTGTTGATTTTGACCAAATATTTGTGAAGCTGCAATTGCTTCACCATTGACCCCACACAAATTGAGCAAGATTTGATCATCTGTTTGAAATGCATGATCATACATTTACTGGGAGATGTGTTAGTTTTAAAAGCAAGAATTTTGCTATCAGAAACTATTAAACAACTTAACCTCAATAAAAACTAACCCATTACAGTTCAGTTCACTATAATATTTTAACTGTGTTGTACAGTTTCTTTCATTATCCTTTTTTAGTATGTGGTAGATATAGTTAAATATAGCTAGCTTTTTTTGTGTGCAGTACCATTTTGACCAAAAAAACAGGGTTGAGCGTTGGCTGTTTATCCACTCTAATACAAACAAACCCTTCAATCTGTTTTTGGGGTTGCTATGAGGAACAAGAAAAAATAACACTGGCTACCCTGCTAACAGGAAACTGATGTTCTCTAAAAAGTCTCAATTAAATTATTAATCAAGTTATTATAGATAAATGATTTACAAGGACAAGAAAGTATAAAATGAAGCTATCATTCAGTGACAAGGACCTTGTGGTCTGTTCCTTCATCCTGCAGGAAACAGTAAGTCATTTACCTGCTGTCACAGTAAGTCATAGTTATGGTGTTATGTAAAGACTTGCCCCTCTGCATTTGTTATAGGCTTTAGACATGTGTGATGTGAAAGACTGGTGTGCATAGCCATCAACCTGATCCTAACATATACTACCATAATATTCAAATACTATATTATCATACATTACAGTAATTGGAAAGTTATTTTTGTATTATTGTATTATTGATGCTCCTGTGTAGCTCAGCTGGTAGAGCATTGCGTTGGAAGTGCAAAGGTTGTGGGTTCGATTCCCAGGGAGCACATATACTGATAAAAATGTCTAACTTGAAAGTATTCTAAGTCGCTTTGGATAAAAGCGTCTGCCAAATGCATAAATGTAAATTATTGTAATGAATGATAATGATTGATGAATGAGCTTAATTGTAAAAAAATGTGTTTTTACACTTTCCATTATTGGAAAGTTATTTTTGTATATTGTAATGATTGATAATGATTGATGAATGAGGTGTGCTTAATTGTAAAAAATGTGTTCCTGACATGTTTTTGACAGGCTTTGTGACCCGTTCACCTGTCTTATGAGCATGATGTATTTATCTTAAGGGCAATCCATTCATTTTAATATAAATTTAAAGATTCTATCTTTATCTTCTATCTTTATTTAAGAAAAACATATTAGCTACAAACTGGGTAATTTACAATTCCAACAGTTAAATTTCAGAAAAGCAAAGCTAAATTGTGGCCCATATTTTGTTGATTAGAGTGAGGTGTGTATGAATTTTCTCTCTCCACAGGTAAACCCGTGATGATAGTGACTGAGTACATGGAGAACGGCTCTTTGGATGGCTTCCTCCAAGTGAGTGTGACACAGCGTGCATTTAATGAGGCTCCACTATGTATAATTGGAGTAAAAGCACAAAGGGCTCATCTTATAATAATTTTTAAACCCCTTTGCTTTCTCACAGAGTACCTGCCTATCACAGCATGCCTTAAATTCTGCTGAGCTCTGCAAACATTTTCTATTTGCATGTCTTTATTTGCTGCTTAGAGGTTTTATGTTTTTGATGTTGCCTTTGTCTTTGTACCCACCCAGATTTATCAAGTTTATATTCCTTGATAAGGTCGAGGGGCCTTTAAATAGGCTCTGACATTATTGTGTTTTCAATGCTTTGTAGTGTCAGTTTTCTATTTGAGCTCATCTGCACAGTGACCTCTTTCTCTCACACAGAACAGACCAGGCTTGTGTTCAGAATAAACACATATAGAGACAAGTGGATCTGCTTGGCTGAAACAGTACTAGTGAAACTGGCACACTGCCTGTTAGCCCCGCTATGCCAGTTAAACAGAGGGGACATGCTTTGTCCTTCACATGGCTTCTTGTTAGCCTATAAAGCACACTGCAAAAATAAACAAGTAAACAACAGGCTGAGAGATGGCCCATTTAAAAAGTGCTGATAAATAGGCTAATGAGCTCATCAAATGGGTCAGCTTAACCTTTGACTGTGACCGTCCTGTCTTGGCTCTCATACACCTGACATATGAATTTGCCAGCTTTGTGTCAACAGTTTACCAGCAGCAGGACTTGCAACACAATGTGCTATTTGTAGGATAAAAAAACACACTGACCTGCAATTAATAAATAAGTGATAAAAAATAACTGTCACAAATTGTCTCAATTAATATATTAAGTGTTGCGAAACAATACGATGACTTTGTGTGATGAACAGAGTAAAATATTAAAAAAGTCTTAAAAATCTAATTAATCTCAGATGTAGTTGGTTTAATTGGTATTAAATTAGTTTTTAATGCCTATAGAGAAAATTTCAGGAAAAATATTTCCGAAACCAATGCTACTAAATAGATGGGTTGTGCAAATGTTGCCCTCAATTGCAATAAGTAAAACACATTAAAGCAACTTGAGAAAACAGGGTGTGGGGTTAATATGACCTATATGAACTGCGATCCACGTGTCTGCACAGGATCTCACTCTCTGAGACCAAAGAAAAGTTGCTGTGTTATGCAGCAATTTCCTGCGCATTGCAGGCTGGTCTGCACTCTATCAAAGGAACTGTCATCCTCTCTGCAGTGCGTTTCTCTGCCACTGCTCATATCACTATTATTAGCAAGCCTTTGAACCTCTCTGAGCTCCTTTCTCTTCCAGGTGGTCGAGGATTTATTTTCATCCTAACTTAGTTTGTATGCAGTACATAAACAACCTCATATAGGAAAGTACAATTAAGGTGGACAGAGAAGAATCACAAGACTGTGAAAATTCAACACTGGACAGCTGTTTAAGGAGCAGTTAAAAAAAACAAAATGTACTTTATATTCTTCAAAATACGCAACAATATAAGTCATCATTACTCACCATGTTTTTCTTGTCCTGCATGACTTTATTTCAGTGGAATGCAAAGGAATACATTCTGAAGAATGTATTTGATGCCCTGTGGTTCATATACCTTCTAAATGAAGGTTTTGTATTTTTTAAATTATAAAGTAATGTTTTGCAACACACAGATTAAAGCCTCATTCCATTTTGCGTCTGTTTTCACACAAAGCTTTTTTATAGCTTCAGAAAACTTGAAATATAGACATTGTTGTAAGTTGTATGTACCACCATTTATGTTATGTTTTTTATACTTAGAATAGAATAATTAGGATATACATATATTTGTGTTCCATGAAAACAAAGAAATAAAGAGTGCTCTTAATGAATGTGCTCTTGTAATATTTTATCAAAACACAATAACCTCCACCCAAAAATTTCTTGTATGTAATCTCTTTTCCTTGATGAAAGGAACAATATTTTGTGTCAATGTAGCAACACTACATTGGGGGCAGTTTTGTTCTACTGGTTAAGGAGTCAGGCTTGTAATCAGTAGGTTGCTGTTTCGATTCCAGTGCCGGCAGGTAGCAACTGAAGTGCCCTTGAGCAAGGCACGCTGATTGCTCCCCGGGCGCTGCAGGGATAGCTGCCCACTGCTCCGGGTGTGTGTGTGTGTTCACGACTTGTAGTGTGTGTTCACTCCTCACGATGGATGGGTTAAATGCAGAGGTTACATTTCGGTTATGGGCAACCGTCACTTTCACTTCACTAGGGGTTTGACCACTGACACTAGGGGGGACCAATCCCTAGCTTTAAAAGTAAGTTATTTATCTCCTTAGGCCTTGATAATATATACAGCCAAGTATAACATTATCCTAACAATAAAAATTAAGTCTTAGAAAAATTGAGTCCTGTGGCCCTCAAACTTGTGATTAAAATGGCACGTTTTTACTCACAGCAACAAACTGGAATTGGTCAAATAAATATAATTTAAACCATGCCAGTGCAGTTCCCGTTACACAATTTTCAAGCCTATTTTACAGAATGCTATGGTCAATAAGGTCAAAGGCTGTGCTAAGGTCAAGTAAAACCAGAAGAGAGATTCAGCCACAATCAGCAAACAATAGCAAATTGTTTCCAGTTAATAACATATCTGTGAAGACGCCACTTTTTTCCAAGTTTTTTTAAATTAAAGGTACATTTGAGATGGGCCTGTACCTTTAGGAAGGGTTATTTTAGGGAGGGTGGTCTTACTATGCAGAATGTCTATAATTTTACGAAGCATCTCTTTCAATTGTTTGGTAGGTGAAGGATCTAGCATGCAGATTGTTGATTTAGATTATTTTATTATTTTCAGCAGTACATTTTTACTTATAGCAGAGAATGACTGGAGTTGTATTATTGCAAATGCCTTATATCTCTGTGCCATAAGATGGTATTTTTCTGTTTGCCATCTCCATGGAAGCTGAAACTGACATGTTACATGCTGCATAGTATCTAAAGTGAAGACTGTTTTAGTTGGCAGCCTGATTACATTACCCTCTCAGACCACTGAGAGCGGTAAAAGCCTTTGCACATAATGACAGAAGTTTTTATTGGTTTAATAAACTCTTTATTAATAAACCTTCTATCCGTAATGTGCTTTTTAAAACACATCTTGCACAAACTGTTTGAAATAATACCATGGATTATGTGTCAAAAATATCTGATCATTTTATTTTATAAAGTTTTATAATAATATTTTAAATTGTATAATTTAATATTTTATAATATTTTATAATTTCAAAATAAGAGTACAAATTTATTGCATTTATTTGGTTTCCAATAAATTCCAATCCAATCCAATAGTTTCCAGTTTCCAATAAATGCCGTCCATTTAACAAAATTTTAGACATTCTGACTGAAGCTATATGCTAGTCCTGTTTAACAATTTGTAACGACTGGCCAGCAGAGGGGGCCCTTTCCCCGTGAACTTTGACATTTGCCCCCTCTGCTTCCTGGTTCATGACTTCCTGTTTGCTAGCTATAAAAGCGCAGGCTAGCAAACAGGAAGTCGCAAAGTGCCTGTTTTTGCCATTGCCTATTTGGATTTGACCCCTGCCTTGCTTTTTGACTACAATTGTGGATTATCCCGTGTATACCTGTTTGCCTGTGTTTTTGACCCTGCCTGTCCCTGACCATGCCTCGCTTTAATAAAAGCATTAAACCCCTGCACATGGGTCCAGCTCTCATTCCCCAGGACACCCAACATGTTACACAATTTAAATAATAAAGTAAAAAAATGTTTAATAATAAAATAATAATTATCTTACACCACAATGCTGTTCCAGGGGCCCATCCCCCCACAGTTCAAAAAGTTTTCTTAGAAATCTGGATCCTGATAGCTCAGGACAAAACCTCAGGTCCAGCCACAATCATTGTTTCCTGGGGATTAATCTATACTGTGTATCAGGCCTCCTACCCAAATTTTTCCAATTCTGGAAAAATGTGACAGAATTGTATTGGTCCTGTCTAATCTCCTTGTTAACTATCTTGCTCTAAACATGTACTTCTCATACTTTTAACTTTGTCATATGCATAATTCCCCAGGGCATCCCTCTTATCTCTCCTGACATAAAATTCAGGAACTTGGTCGCTGGTCATTAGAAAACCTTGTTGGACGTTTACTTCATGTTGGTGACGTGGGACCACTGTACATCCGTTCATCACCTTCATCACCTTCATCATTTTAAATTGCTGGTCAAGCCCCCTGTCACAAAATGTAAACATCTGTTTAATTAATATGCTTACAATACTGCCTATCATAGTAGGCAATGTAAATTTGGCAACATTTAGAACAACGTTACTGTGAGTTTAAGTCAACTTAACACTTAGACGTGACATTGTATTTTGATACTGGATAGATGCCATTGCTCTGTTGCAATAACATAACGCCTATTTCACACTGCACATATTGCCAAACTGGCGCTGTTTGTGCCACTGCTATCTGTGCACCAGTAGGACAACTAACAAAAGTTAGTATTGCATTTTTTATAGCAGCATTATTGCCTTTCTCCTTCTTTTAAGAAGCATATTTTGCTATTGCTGTAGTTTATATGACTGATTGCTTTTATGCATATCTCTGTTGTTCTTTTTGTTGCCAATTTAGTGCAAGTTACAAACACATAAATAGCCCATTGCACTTTATGTGCTTCTCTAAATGATACAGTCAACCAGTGTAGTCAGCCAGGCTTTATATCTGTCTAAAATAGATCTTATTTTATAACACATCTGTTTGGTGTTGGAAGATCAACTCATAACTTGCAGTTTTAACTCCAGTGGTGGAGTCTTGACGTAACCCACTTATATTAGGGACTAAAACACAGGACTGACAACCGTATTCCCCTGCTATGAGAATACATGTGGCCTTTAGTTATTATCCCTGCTGCACAGTGTCACAACATGGGTAGCAACAGAGGCGGAGATGGTCGGATTCATATGCTGGTTTATATTAGTGTGACGAGGCATGGTCAAAACAGGCAGATTCCAAACACAGGCAAACGGTACAGAGAAGGTAATCCAAAATATGTAATCCAAACAGAGCGAGGGTCAGGGGCAGGCAGATCAAAGTCCAAAACACAGTCCAAAGTCCACAACACAAAGAGCAATCCAGAAAACGCAATGGAAAACACAGGGAAAAATGGAGAGGGCAAACCAACACTTCGCAACTTCCTGTTTGCTAGGATTTTATAGCTAGCAAACAGGAAGTTGCTGCAGAGGAAGCACCAAAGAGGAAGCAGAGGGAGCAGACAGACAGTCACGAGGCTTGGGCTCCCTCTGCTGACCAGGTGTTACACACTTATGTGCAACTCCCCGGCAGACTCTTTGCACCCCAACCCCCACATTTCAAAAACTCCTGCAGGTGTATTATAATGCTTAAATGTTATGTTGTCATTGGACTAATGTGATTGCATGCTGACGTAGTTGTTGGAAAATTATGTCCAATCTTTCAGCTTTGTGCAGTAACCCTGTAACCTTTGCATGATTCAATTACATCAAAATATAAATATAAATTCATTGTGCTTTTTCCCCTATCATGATTTATGTTTTTACAACAGTTATAAAACACCATTTCTCTTATGTCCTGTGTCTGTCAGAAACATGATGCTCAGTTCACGGTGATTCAGTTGGTGGGCATGTTGCGTGGCATTGCATCGGGTATGACGTATCTATCGAACATGGGGTATGTGCACAGAGACCTGGCGGCTCGGAACATTCTGGTAAACAGCAACCTAGTGTGTAAAGTGTCAGACTTTGGCTTGTCCAGAGTGCTGGAGGATGACCCAGAAGCTGCATACACAACACGGGTGAGTCATCACGCATATGCATACATATTTTTTCATGCAGTAGACAAAGGATAAACCTGTGACATTTATTATTATGGCACAAAAATGTTTAGATTTTGTGCAGTGGATTTTATGTGTAAATAATGTATTAAAGGTAGTTGAAACAATAATCAGCTTAGCCAAATGAACTCTGCAGTAACCTGTGACATGTTCCATATGGGCCTGGCCATGCTTGGCCAATGCTATTGTAGCTCAATATTTCCCCTCAGTCAGCCTTTCTGGTGAGATCTTTTCGTAGAGTTAATGACCATATTTGTCATCTTCATTTGTCCTGCAGGAGTGATAAGCCTTAATAGAGCACCTATTAAAAATAAGTCCAATTAGCTTGTCAAAAAGAGCAGGTAAGTATTGATGCAGTCAATGGTGTACCAAGAATTCACCAATCATTAGACAGGTAGTCACAAGTAAATGACCAGAAACATTTTAGACAAACCAGCTTTTTAAACAAAGATAGATTCTGCTTTTTCTTTACTTAGATACTGTTTCAATGTTGTTTTGTGAAGAAAAGCTGTAAGTAGTGAAATACAACTGTTATACAAGTGGCGTTTAAAAGTAGTTGGAAGAGGTGCCCAGTTGCCAGTTTGAGCAGCTACTTTAGAGCTTGTTTTCCTGTAGCTCAAGAGCATTGTGTTAGTAGTACAAAAGTTGTGGGTTTGATCCCAGAGAACACAAGTACTGATAAAAATTCAAACACATGCACCTGATAACCTCAAGTTAATAAGTTAATTAAATAGCATCACCCATTGTGTTTGGATATTGCCATACAGATGGCAACCTTATTTGAAAAAGATAGCTTTAAAAATTAAATTTTGATTGTTTACAGGGTGGCAAGATTCCAATTCGATGGACTGCGCCAGAGGCCATCGCCTATCGCAAATTTACTTCTGCCAGTGATGTTTGGAGCTATGGAATTGTGCTATGGGAGGTCATGTCTTATGGAGAAAGACCTTACTGGGAAATGTCTAATCAGGATGTGAGTAGAGCGAATCTATGCAGAGCAATCTATAATCTTCCAAAAATGATCAAGTAGATTAAAGTGTGCTGTTGTATTGTAAGTTCTTTTACGCTGGCAGTGGGTAAACAAAGTAAGACAGGAAATAAAAGAAAACAGTTTAGTTTTTAATAAGTAATAGTTTTTAATAAAAGAAAATTGTAATGCCTTTCTTTTAAAGAAATAATCATAAAATGCAAAGGAGATGTTAGGCAGAATGTCCAATATCATGAGTTTTAAATATAAGACAAGTGAATAATAATTATTAATATTAATCTCCAAACAGAACAAAAGGACAAAACAACATAAAACTAAATAAAGTAGTTCATATGACATATGCATAAAGTTCAAATAATCAATATAGCTTTGTGGTTTACTGACAAACCTTTCATTTGCCAACAATGATGACAAACTTATTGTGACAAAGTTATTTTTATCCATGCAAAGGAAATCAGAGTGCTTCAATTAGGGGAAAGATGATAAACAATATGTATTGTAATATTGCTAGTAAAATGCTAGCAATTTTATTTTGTGGATGAACTGTTCCTTTAAGCCAGATGCCTACTTGATAATTATTTGTTATGTGCTTTAGGTGATTAAAGCAGTGGACGAAGGTTATCGTCTCCCACCACCCATGGAGTGCCCAGCTACCCTTTACCAGTTGATGCTGGACTGTTGGCAGAAAGACAGGAACAATCGGCCAAAATTTGAGCAGATAGTCAGCATCCTCGACAAGCTCATTCGCAACCCCAGCACTCTTAAGATCACAGCCAGCACTGCTTCCAGGTAAGTCACTGTCATTGTGCCCAGTTGGACTCGTTTTGATGCTTGTAGAGTTCAAAAAAATCTAGAGTTCAAAACTGAACAAAAAATCTAGAGTTCAAAACTGAACTCTAGATGCTTGTACTCATCCCAAATTAGGGTTATTTTCATAGTTGCCCTCCCTGCCTATAGAATTTTTCAAGAAAGTAAAAATAGGTTCCAGGAAGTTTGGCATGTCATTTTCCTGATTGTTTTTTAACATAGCCTCTGCTGGATTGCAGACACAACTATATTTTACCTATATGCTCTACATGGTAAAGGAGAAGCACTCTAATTATTCTAATGAACGGACCACTAGGCCTAAGATAGGCATTTCCATAATGAGAATAGGTTCACAATACAAGTGCTCTCATAAAGTAATACATTCTTGTCCATGAGCTGCCCAGATGTCTCTCAGTAAAGAAGGTCCTGCTTCCTCTTCCATCCCAAGAGATCTTTAAAAACATGACTAACCATCCACTGTTATTCAGATGTCACTGCACCAGAAGGGGAGAAAGAAAAATAAATAAGAAAGTGAGTGAACAGTGAACTTGAGTGTTTACGTATCTTCTTCCTTTCTCCCCAGTCTGTTGTGACAGATTAAATGTATGATACCAGCAGCTTATGCAGTGATATGCAGAGTGTATACATTAGTGTGTAACAATTTCTTCAATACCAGACAACAAAGAATTAACTTAGGGTCAACAGTATGTTCACTATGAAAGCATTACATAAAAGCTATTCAACATTTCAAGGTTAAAAGTACAGTATGGTGCATTAGAGATTAAGTGTCGAAATAAAGAAACACTTCAATAACAAAAATATTAAAACACTTACTTAAAGTAAGTGTAAGAAGTAAGAAGTATTTAAAAAAATATATATCTTATATTTTAATTAAGTGAAATTTTGGATTTTGGATATTTTTACAGATATTAAATGATTTATTTTCTTTCTTTTCAAGCCAACTCAGCTTACATCATTTTTATTTGTCATTAAACAATAAAGGAAATCTCTGACCATTTGGTTCTGTGTGTACTTCCTGGTATTATGTTATTTTACGACTATAGAGAGATAATAAGTGTAATAAAAATATGTTTTCTTTATTTTATATATAGCTCTTTCTACAATGTTTCATTTACACATAATACTGAGATATATTGCAAAAACACAGAAAACAAAAAATATTATCTGACATGTCTAAAACATAATACATGTATACAATATATTATTGCAAATAGTCTATCTAAAGTATATTAATACAATTATTATAATAACATGATAAGTATCATATTAGGCAATGTGTGCTTACATGAAGATGGCAGATAGAAAAATAACATCTTCTGGGACAGGGATGCAAGGAATTTGCAATAATCCCATAATAATGCCAAAATACACACAATACAAATAAACAATGTAAAGGAATGTAAGAGAATTTGAGAAAACAATAACAATAGAGGTTTTAGGCCTGGAATTATATAATTTTGCTTGGATCAATAACAACATTTTACATAATCTAAGCTATGTTAAACATCAGCAGCCTCCCAGTAAGCAAGGCAACAGTGGCAAGGAACCAAAACTGCAATGATGTTTAGCTATACCAGGCTCAACCAGAAGGGCCAGTTGTCCTCTGCTACATTAAATCTGCATTTTGTAATTTTCTGGATATAAATGGAGAGTTTATAATAATACTAAAATTTATAATTATATTGATTTAAAATTGTTGGGTCTAATTTTATGACATTATGTCAAGCATTGATGAATGTTGCAGAGATGGCTGCAGAAGCATAATGATACTAATGGCAGCTATAACATCAAGGCATGAAAGAAAAATATTGAATTTACCTAGGTTAGAGGTAGGTAAATATTAAATTTATCCAAATTTATCATATTCCTATCATATTGTTTATTATACAGTGTTTATTAAACTAATTAGACACTATATAAAAATTATAGTGTATGGTTTATGACTGAGCTGATGATAACTACAACACGTTTGGACCTTTTAAATAAATGGTCTATGAGAGGGTAATGTACATAAACTGCCCACTTAAACTCTATGTACTTTTAAACTATGCAACAATTAGTAAATTGATAGATGATGATAGATGATATATATGAATAATATGAATAATAGAAAAAATATGTATGTTCCATAATATAAAGCTGAAAAGGAATATACTATATATGAATATAGCTGAGCAATATCACCATAAGCACCATAAAACTCCATGTTTTTTATTAATTACTGCTGTCAGAGATAGCAAATGCAGAATTAAAAGTAGAGGCCCAAGCCCTGAGCTCTACAGCACTCCTGAACTTATAATTGATATGATACTTTCTCACTTGATTTGGTCAGCATGATGATGATCTGCCAGTGTCAGTTCCATTTATGCCATATAAATGCTGTGGTCAGTTAGAGTTAGGCCAAGTAATGCTAGAAGAGAGATGACACTCAGCTGACAAAAGCAAATAATTTTGCAGTCTCTGTGCTGTGGTGTAAATCCTGACTGGAAATTCTCACAGAAACTGATTCTCTCCAGGAAAAAGCATATCACTGAAGACACAACCTGTTGAGTATTTAAGAAATAAAAGAAAAATGTTATATTGGTCTGTAATCTCTTTTTGAGAATAAATGACATTGTTTCTTGGGCAAATTATGATGCCGCATCTAATTTGTATGTTTATATTATTGTATGTTTTTTCTCTGACAGTATCCATTTTGTTATGAAGGAAATTCATAAAATTATCACTGCTGTTATATTGACAACTGTTAGATTCAGTTGATGCTTTATTTTTGGTTAATTTAGCCACTGTATCAAATAAATATTAGGACTTAATCTGTGGCCAATATTAAGTCACATAAAGTCACATGAGTGGTACTGGTTGTCTGTATACTGTAGCCAGGAGAAATGACAAACTCAATTGATCATTTATACCTGATGAAGTCATATTGAGCATTGAGCATTATTTCAAAAGATATATATCTGAAATCAGATCTTTGGGTAACTTTAAAAATATTACTATAAAATCCGGGAACATCTCCCTGTTTGCCTTTTGGGTGAGGCTCATGCTAATAATAGTAATTTTGGGGGTGGAGTCATTTAATGTGATATAATGTTGTTTTAGCCATGTTTCTGTCAAACAGAGCACATCCATGTTATGATCTGTGATCATATCATTAACAAATGATGTGTGGATAGAGGTCTAATGTTCAGCAAAGGAGGATTTATTAATTGTTTGTTTGAATTGTGTATCTTTTCATTATTAGTTTAATATTGATTAAAATGTCAATAAATTGCAAAGTCTTTTTGTATTTACAAGTCTGGTGAACAGACAGTCTTTCTTTTATTCTCTATCTATACATCATTGAAATGTAATTTCCTTGCCACTGTCACTCTGTTCACTTTTTTACTGGTAGACTGCTGACATTTAACTTAGCTCTGTTATGTAACTTATTGCTTCTGGAGAATTATCTGGAGAATTATCTATTATTACAGTCTTAAATACCCTGTAATTTGTTTTATGGTATTTCGTTATTTTTTTGTCTACCATTCTCTTATATTGTGTAATATTTTATGCTTATATTATTATTTATACTATTGCAAATCCCTTATACCCTGTGCCATCAAATCATTTTTTAATAAGCCACCTTTGTGTCAGCTGGAAAAGCATATTCAGCTTAGTATGATTATCTACCATGACAATTGACTAAATGTTGCATAATCTCAGAAGTACATACTGTTTTAGTAGGCAGTATAAACACATTACCCTCATATACACCACTGAGGTTCAAGCCTTCGCACATAATGAGAGATATTTCTAATGCACATTCTCTTAATCTTTTGTACCAACTATACATCTAGTATCCTTAATTAGTTTGATTAATTTACCTCTTATAGTGAACAATAACATTTGCAATAATAAAAATTCTGCTTTCAGTGTATGCACAACAATGTTTGTGTTTTCATTATATATTAAAGCTGCTTATATTTATCTGTATGTTGTTTATCTCTTCCTAGGCCAGTAAACCTGCTTCTAGAAAGGAACAGCACTGAATTCACTTCTATAAATACAATGGATAATTGGCTAGAAAGCGTGAGGATGTTACCCTGTAAAGAAGCTTTCAGTGGGGTCAGCTACAGCTCCTGTGATACATTGACTAAGACCTCTGCAGAGTAAGACTTCTTGTACTAAAACATTTCAGTTCCATTTTACTGAAATGTTTTTCATTCCATTTTAAGTTTGAAATGTTTAAGAAACATCAACCAAAAAGACAAACACACATTTATATAATAAATATATAATGCTTGGACAAATTTAACCCAATTTGGTGTAAAAGTCATCCTTAAATCACTTGACTGTTGCTGTAAATGAGTTTACATCCAAGTTGAATGACATGACCAAACATAACAGACGTTGCTGTCACGGGGTTGACACACAGGGTTGTAAATGGATAATCCGCAGCGAGCTCTTCAGCCGGCTCATGTTACAGGTCCGGAGTTGCAGGCTCCAAGGTCGCTCTGAGGCTCTGTCGCTTCTCCAAAAGTGACTCCTCAGTGGCTATGGGCTCAGGCACTCTGGTATCAGTGGCCTCGGGCTGGGGCTCTGCACACCTGGCTGGAAGAGGGCTGGGCACTTAGTCATGAGTGGGGCTGGCATCTGGGTCGACAGTCACCACCGTCATGGGTGAACCACAAGACACCTGGAACGTCCCCTGAGGACCATCCCCGGACAGCTGTGCGTGCGTTGACGCATTAGTGCGTTGTCCGGGATTTTGGATAGTCAGAAAACTGGCGGTATGGTCCTTAAGGGGACACTCCTTCTGCCGTAGCATCAGCAGGAGGAAAGTTGGGTCATACCATAGGTTGTAAGTCATGTTAGCCAAAACAGGGGTCAGGGCTGACAATACAAATAGATCCAGAGAATGAGAGGTTTTGCAGCAGCCTGTTTGCTCAAGTGCGGTCTATATGAAAGAAACAAATACCGGAGGAGCATGTGCACCTGTATGCACGTATAACTTATGTCAGAAAAGTTTAAACGTTTCTAATAAGAGAAATAGCCTAATGAGCGTGCTAGTTACCAACTTGTAATATTATTTATTGTGTAGGAATGGAATAAGGATTGATTCATAAGAATATAAGAAGAGCTTATGCTGCATAGGTTAAACTTAGGGGCTGTCACATGATGAATGAACGACTTGAAAGACTCAAAAGATGAACTAATCAATTCTGTTTCCGGCTCATGCTGCATAGGTTTAAGCGTAGGGGCTGTCACATGATGAGCGAAATGAAAAAAATGACTCAAAAAAAGATTCGTTCATTTTGCTGAACGAGACTCAAAGATTCGAGTCAGTAAAATGATCCGAACTTCCCATCACTAGTGAGGGAGATTAAACTAAAACAAGAACAGGAAACAATGGGAAAAACCAAATGACAAAGACTATGGGGGTACACAAGGGACAAAACCAAAATTGATTGGGGGTACTGTGACAGCTGCATGCACTGGATGCAGCACAGTACAGTACAGTACAGCACAAATGCTGTTCAAAGTACATTTTACTTGTTTTTCATTTGGCAGATGCTTTTATTCAAAGCATCTTACAGTGAATTCTCAAGGTATACATTTTTTTTATTAGTACTTGTGTTCCCTGGGATCAAACCCACAACCTTTGCGCTGCTAACGCAATGCTCTACTATGTTCTACATTGCATCTGCCATCACTGGGTTTGATTTAATTTACTTTAAAATAGGAACACATTTTGAGGTTTGTTTGTATCTGTCTTTGTTTGATCAAACACTACCTTTTGTCACAAAGAAATACTGACCTGTCTTGATTGACAGTGCTGTGGCTGATATGAATGGATTAGCAGAGCGAGGATGATAACAGCCTGTGTATCAGTTCATTTAAAACTTTATTCTGCCCATAGAATCTGTCTGACTGAAGTCAGACCAGCAGCCACATGCCCTGAATGGGAGCCGTCCATGGGAATTACAACACTCTAAAGCTTATAGATGGATGGTGGGTTTTGAACATAGCTTTTCTTTTGGCTGTCTAATCTCTAAAGTCCTTGCTTGCACTCACATCCACTTTTAAACTAAGTTTGCATTTTTTGCACTTTTGCATTTTCAAGTGTATTAATAACCCGTGCATAGACAATGTCAGCAGACTCTAACCTAGGTTGTACCTTAAACTTGCTTGCACTAATATCTCCCCAACTTATGCATTACCTGATCTGTTAATATTGTTTTATTTCTAAATAACAAAAAAACGTTTTCATTAAAGCAAATTACATTCATATATGCAACCCGTTCCTATGGGAAAAATGTGACTACAAACATTTCAAGAACCTATTGCTCTTTCATTGCTCTTTTCAACTAGGCATCAATTTGTCTCAGACATTCCCTAAGACATTTCTTAAGTAAACAAAGAAGCAAATGTGACAATTGTTACATTATGTCAAAAGAAAACTATTTAATTATGTAATGATAGAAGGAAGTGCTTTTTGTATTTTCAAAATGCTGAACACTGATTAATGCTACTATAAAGTTGGGAGGAGCTGGGAATTATTTAACATAACCCTAATTAAGATGTGTTCAGCTGAAGGAAGTCAAAGGAAAGCTTAGGGAAGATTTCCTTTAAGAGTATAGAACTGTACAATTATTGTAGCAAATAATTTACAAAATAGTCTACAAAAATAATCTGTATTATAATCTCTGCCAAAACTTTAATTGACATATGTGTTAGATTTCTTACAAAGAGAAAATATCTGACCCAGGAGATGTGAGCAAAAGTTTTTCTTTGCTCTACATTTAATTTCATTGCTATCAAGGACAAATAATTAAGATATTAGAGAAATCATCTGTGATCTTTCATATGGATCATCACCTTATATCAGAGCCTGTCCTTGTGTCTGAATGTATCTAAATTATCATGTTAATGCTTGTAATTTTAAAACTATTGGTTCATCATGTACGTTCAGAATGAGTTTGGTGTTCAGCCATCTATGTACTGTACTTTTGGCCATGTAGTGTAGGTCTACAAAACGTGTAGAGTTAACAGTTTTCCCATGAGGCTGGGTAGGTCATGTGAGCATGGGGTGAATTCATTCACATGGTAAGTCTAGAAAAGCTATTCATCATTGTAAATAATGCAAGCTTCTGTCAGCTGTTGCATGTATCTGTATCTCATTAAATGAAAAATGTTGTCTTTTCCCTGTGGTGTAACTCTGACAATGCTGTTCCTTTCAAATTACAGTAGGAATATCAATTCCATGGAGCAGCTACATTCAGTTTCATCTCAGGAAGCTGTAAATCTGCTTTTTATGTTATAACACAAAGTCTGTCATTAGTCAATAGAAGAGCTTTTTATGTGTTTAGAGTCCCACTGGAATACCACATCCTGCATGACTGACACATAAAGACTGAGGCAGTGCAGTGCTGTGGGCTCATCAATAATGTCAACATATGTCAAACTGTGAGTTCTCTATTACCCATCATGCCTTGTCTCTCCATTCTGACATTCAGGGACATTAGGAAAGTTGGAGTGACGATCATTGGACCTCAAAAGAAGATTGTGAGCAGCCTGACAACTCTTGAAAAACACACAAAGAATGGTCCTGTTCCTGTGTGAAATGTTTAAAAAGATGGGAAAGAAGGATACATAAGATTGATGCTGCTTTGGCTTTAATGGACATGAAATAGATTAATAAAACGAGGAAGTGGGAACTACAATGCTTGAATACATGTGCAGAGCAAAACAGCCTTCCTAGAGAATGATCATTCTTCCTCTGAGCAAAGGTGCACAATAGACAAACACGAAAAAGTGTGACAGCAACCACCGGACGTGTTTACACTACAGTAGAAGGTGGAAGCCAGCAGATCCCAATGCATTTTACAAAGACAGCTTAACTGGCAGGGGATGCTCAAAGCTAATGTAGGACAAACTTTGCAAATGCATCAGTCTTCCATATAGAAGGAAGCACTTCAGAAAGGCAATAGTATAAGCCCCAGAATATTGATAGTTTTGGGCCAGTTGAAAAAAGCTAACTGGCTATAAATACCCATAACAGTCCCCTTTAATTCCCAGAACTGTGTGAAGAATTTTGGGAACCTACAATAGTACTGTTGATGGTTGTAATCTGACGCATTTACCTATATATTTGGGCATTTATCAGCAATTGCTAAAAGCCATTCTCAACAATCAGGGATGGGAGGAGATAAAGGTTGCCATTTTGATTTATTTAAAACTTTTCCATTTTAAACTGTTAATGTAGCCCATAACATAACATGTTTGTACTCTTATGTACCAATACAGTAAAATAAGACAGTTTACTGGAATCAGTAGCAGTCAATAAACCATGTACAGTATAGACATTATGCAAGTTTAATATGATGGTATGTTACACTGTCACATTTTCTCAATATGTTTGATACATGCATGACGAAATATATATTTTTCTAATCAGTATTTTTTGTTTTTTGACATCTTTAAAATGACAAATTTATTTGATAACACAAACTGTGTACATGTTAGAGATAATATTGTTTATTAAGTTAATTTTGTTAATTTTTGTCTCTATTGGCCCATTCTTATTGAATTGCAAATTTGAATGACTGAGTTTCCATTTTGTGTTTAAACATCATCTGTTTATAACAGTAAGTGGTGCTTGACCAATTGTCATGGTCAAGTTGACTACATTGCATTGTTGCAGATATTGTATTTCTCAAATTTCCATTTAACTTTTTTATGAAATTGCACATTTTGAGTCTATTTAAATACATTTAGAACATTTTCATACTGTGCACAGTAGTCCTGCAAAGTGTCTAAATAGTATGCAGGTATTTTATGTCATAGCCATGCCAATGACTTTGAGAACAAGGCTTGTACTATACGGTTTAAAGGGTCAAGTGATTTATCATCAGGGTAAACATTCAGGGTGCACACCCATTATTCCTCAAAATGCTTTAGATCATTTAAGACCGTATATTGGTACACAGCTTCATAGACTACTCAGCAGTCACAAATCACTTTTCTGCATCTGAGAATTTTCTAGAGAGATTCTAATAAAATTACACAGATTGTAAAATGTAAAAATACTGTTATGAAATAACAGTCCATTTCCTCTCTAATCTCCTTTTATTCTTCCTGTAAACTTTAGCATGTACATATGTGAACCAGATCTGTGATGATAGCAGTGGTCTTTCTAGGTTACATCGGTAACACTTGTTCTCTGATGGAGGGAACGGCAACGTTATGTTAATGGTATGACATATTGGGTTTCATTTGAGAGAATGAAAACTGCCAGCTTTGAGTAGTAGGAAAACGTGCCAATGAACAAAGGAAAGAGACAGCCACATTTTATTGCTAAGTGGGTATGTAAGGCTGGCTGCAGCTTGCTTTTATTCAGGTTTTTGCTGAGATGTGTCCCAGCCAGTTAGCAGTGGGTTTTTGGTAGGTAAAATAAAATGTCTTCATTCTCTCCATCAGGGACAAGGGTTACATATGTTCCCTCTCAGATGTTCCCTTTCAGTCAGTCATGTCTGATGTTACATCAACATACTGATGTATGGGGCCCTGGAAAGTGCCACAGGCCAACCCACATTATGGGCTAGGAATGCAGGTATGGGCAAGTGAGTCATGAGTCTTTGCAACCTATGGTGGTGTTGCCATCTTATGCAAGACACCGGTATAGCCTCAAAAGAGCACTTGGGAAAGTGCACCATTCCAGGGAAAGGGGCTGTTTAGACCACATACTTCCAGGGTAGTTAACGTGTGGAGATGAGACAGACTGGCCAGGGCAGTACTACCTCTAAGAGAGGGCTCTGTGCAGATCCTTCCTTTCCGGGATGCCACCACTGTCATTAGAGACTGGAACCATTGACGGCCCAAGGGAAAAACACAGGTTTACTGACAGGAAAACTGTATTGTGGAGACTACACATATGTAAATGTGCAGGGAATGAAGGAAGGGCTTTGTTGTTGTTGTTTTTTTTGCCCACCACCCCAGGTAATAGCAGCCACGAACACCTTCAGGGTGGAAGGGGACAGGAAGGAAAGCACAGAGCTATTCAGGCAAATACCAGCCAGAGAAATTGTTCCATAAGCACGCCTAGTAGAAGAGCCCTGGTCTGAGTGTTAGTGTTGCCCACATCATCCATTGCTATTTAGCTCTTATTATTTAGGACCCAAAGGGCAGGGAGAAACCACTGAAAGAGAGATTAAGAACTGCTGAATATGGCATGACACAGCAGACACAGAGAAACAATACAGTAGAGTAAAACACGAGTAGCAAACACATCTCCAAAACTAAAATCTTAATAAAAGTGAGCTTCTCCCAGACTTATACAGTATACATGCTTTCTTTGCCCAATTCTCATTGGTTCTTTCTCTCGGGAAAGAAGTCAATAAGCGACTTTCTACTACTCAAAGGGGATAGGGCTCTCAAGTGAGAACGTATCCCTTAGTTTGTCATTTACCTGGGCATCCATTTGTAAAATGTTTGTATGTATAAAAGAATGAACAAAAATATCTGTGCAAATTTTATGGAACTTTCATGGTTTTGTATTTTGTCATTTTGTACTTGTTTTTACATAAGGCAATTATAATGACTTATTTATTTCTTAACAAACCATATGCAGTGCAGTGTTTTGTAGCATTTAGTAAGTTATGAATTGGGTTTTGTGTTAGCCTTATCAGTGTTTTTGTATGTTATTTTCTTGAACGTTTTCAAGAGCAATACAGTTTTTGTGCCCCCTTCCCCTTTTATAGACTGATGTGTTTGTATGTGTGTGAGCGTGTAGAAGCCTTGTCTACTAATGTAAAATGATTTGTAGTGGAAACATTTCTATTTTTATAATAAACATTCTCAAAATATTTTATAAGGAATGAATGCTAAAAAGAATGGCTCACTTTGGTGTTTGTTATGTGCGCACAGACACATGCACAAGCACATACTTTTCTGTTCATGTTAAAAATACAGATGTATTTTTACAAAATGTGTCTTCAGTTTATGACTTAAAACTGATTTACATGTTTTGTCAGACTTCAAGTCAAAATTGTTTGGTGAAATTGTGCTGAGATTTTAATAAAGAAAAAGTCTCATTAAAAGGTTGATCAGTGAAGCAGTTTTATTTTTAAATGTTTGTATTTTGGAAAACATTTACACTATTAGTTATTGTATTAGTTAATTAGATTTAAAGAAAGAAAGAAAGAAAGAAAGAAAGAAAGAAAGAAAGAAAGAAAGAAAGAAAGAAAGAAAGAGGCAGAAATATAAATGCATAATACTTTATACTTGTGAGGCTTCTGTTCTTGGAACATTATGACTAGTCTAAAAAGACACGTTGCTATACTCCTTCTATAAAGCATTTCATATACTCGCTTATATTGGTAGGTGTTTGATTTATAGTGTGATTTTTAATGTAGCCCATCTAGAATTCCAAAGCAGTCAAACATGGCTTTCCCAGAAAAGATAAATGATGGAAGCTTTCCTCTACCTGAAGAGCTTGAGAGGGACCAGATGTGCTGGGGCAGATGTTCTGATGTTCACAGGCACAGGAAGTACGAGGGAGATCAGGCCGTGGCTCTCTTGTATAACAGCAATGAGTTCAGTATGTGGGATGCTGCCTAATTTGTTCAGCAGGTGATCTAATGCAGCTCTGCTCCAGCAGGACACAAGTGGGCTGATGAGACACCAGTGAGGCAGGTTTACATACACTGTAAGTCACTGTAACTTTCCCACAAAAGTATAACAAGGCCACAAGAGTGCTGTGTGTGATTATATGGTCAGATTTGTTAGGCTAACTACAGTTCATTAGTCACACAAGATGGGCTCTTTTTATGTCGTCCTTGGATAAAAACAAAGGTTCTGCATGAGGGCTGCTAGTAAAAGACCTAGTTTATAACTTTCCAATATTTTTACTCACAACCAGCATAACAATTTCAGTCAACTTTTAAATAAATAATTAAATAACATAATATTTTGGTTTTTTAATCTTTCTGTTTCTTTAATGAATGCATGTATAGAAGCTATGAACATCAGGAAGATTGTGTATTACCTGATGATCCATATTATACATGCATTATTCAGGAACTACGTATAGAAGCAGCACACTTTGTACAATGTACAGCATGTTCAGTGTAACAAACACATTTATGTAAGCTATATAATGTTTAATTGTGCTATTGAACTGTATAATTACACTTACGTTTCAGTAGAGTTGCTTTACAACAGAACTTGAACTTTTTTCTCTGTTTTATAACATTTCCATCATTTAGCATATATTGTGTGACTATATTAAACCACATAACATGGCATGTTTGGTGAACCAAAAACATGCAGAATCCACATTTCTTCATTTTTCACCAGCCTTCTGATTTTTAAAATTCTACAAACTTGGCGAAAAACTTGTGTCAACTAGAATTCGAATTTTGTCACGATCTCTCCTCTTGCAGTCTGGCTGTAAGCAAATGTTTTACATTCTTCACTGGTTGAATGATTATTCCTGTTCACAACAATAAAGTAATAACAGGCAAATACAACTGACTTGAATAAAACACTACAAATAAACAACAAGTAAACAACAAATAAACATAT
>JBAJNP010001354.1:0-16471 GCA_036877545.1 Yasuhikotakia modesta | reverse complement strand
TTTTTTGTACTCTTCGTGGTTTTTTGTACTCTTCGTGGTTTTGGATTACTTGATGGTTTTTGGATTCTGGACTTTGGACTTGTTTTGGGATTTGTGATGTTTGCTGCCTGCCCTGATCTCTGCCCGTATTTTGGATTATTGCGTTTGGATTGCCCTTTTGGATTACCTGTCTGTGTTTAACTATGCCTCGTGTAAATAAAACAAAGAAAACCCTGCGTTTGGGTCTGACTCCCATTTCTCAGCAAACACAGTTTGTGACAAGTTTAAAGTTACATGGTGTTTAGATATTTATGTGATTAATGACTGTTGTGCAGCATTTAAACATGTTTAAAACATTGTATACATTACATTTGTGAACTTTTTGATCTCTTCAATGTGATAGCAGGTCATGTTGTTGCATTGACGGCCAATGACCAGACAACATCTGGACGCCAGGGGGACAGGATGGATGAGACTCCCTGCGGACAGCACCGGACAGTAGACAAAGACGCCACAGAGCTGCCTGGAAGCTGCATGCTGGGAAGAAAGCCACAGAAGCAGAGCCATTAACCAGCTTGAGAAGAGAAGGAAGAATCAACCATAACTCGCTTTGTAAAGCAACACAGGGCTGTGACTGTTCTGACTCATAGGCTGTCTGGCAGCCAGGTTGTAGTGTCCCTACATGCATCTATTTTACTGCTTGGAGGCTTCCAAATCCACAAACCATGAAGAATACAGTTGTTTGGTGTTTTAATTTAATTGCACTTATTAGTTTGTCTTACCTCCCTTTACATTTTAATATATATATTTTCATGCTTTTTAGAAATGACCAATCTTTTCCACCTTCCACCATGAAATCTGGCCTAACCTCAAACACACTAATTCCATGAGAATTCTGAAACCGTAATCTCATTATTAAACTCAAATTAGGTTTTTTTGTTGTACAGATACTGTGTGTTCAAGGTAAAATATATATTTTATTTGAAGTACCATGTCCTAATGTTGGAATATCATGCCCTTGTTTAGGTTGCAAGAAACTTAGTTTGCTTAATTTATTGGGTACATTTATTTGTTTGTTTATATGGTAAATTTCAGTGGCTCAAGGGATGGAATGAGTTTAGGGCAAGGCTATCTATTTTCCCAACCAATGTCAGTGTTTCATAAATTTGTTTTAAAAAATGATTTTTTTCCCTATTTTTTCTGTTTTTTCTTTTTGCTATTTTATCAAATCAAATAAAATATCAAATTGCTAGTGGTGCAGAATTACACAATACATGTTTCAGCTTCAACTAAAAGAGTAGGTAACTACTCTTAACCTAAAAATATATGTACTGAACAGAACACAGATAAAGTTGCTGTATTTATCTCCAGGGAAACTGAGGAATAATTTTCAAGAGTGCCTCTTGAATGAAACAGATGTTGTGGCGATAACTCGTTCATGAATCACAAACCACTTATTATGCTATTGTTCATTAAATGTAACATGTCTTTCCGATTAGGCGCTGTCACAACTGTTCACTCAAAGTGCACAGACAGACAAAAGCCCCCCATTGTGAAGAGTGGGTGTGTTTTCCATGGATTTTGCATTGTTGACCCCTAACACAAAGGTAAAGCTATTTATTCCCCTCTTAATTATACATGACATTTACAATTACTGACCATTTGGCAATATCTGGTGCTTTTGATTCTCAAACACTGTTAGAAGTGCTTAGATCACTGAGGGCACAGGCCAGAGACCTTGCTTGGACTGGACAGGAAATGCCTAAACTTTTCAGTGTTCCATTAATGTCATGAGAAGATATTTTGTTTATAGCAGCCATAAATAATTCACACAAAAAAAGAAAATCCTGTCATTATCTTATGCTGATGTTTTTCTAAATTTATACAATTGTCTTTCTTTTACTAAACACAAAATGGCAATTGAAACATTTATATAAAAACAGAATGAATTCCAGTGTTTCATTGTGGATGTCCTACGGGTGGGTAATAATAACAGAATGTCCACTTTGGGGTGTTTTTTGAAGTAATAAATTATTAGATTAGAAGTAATTGGATTAATTTGTCTCACCATAAAGGCACATTTGAAGTGAAATATTTCAGCTTTGGCTAAACCCAGGATTTCTTGTTGCAGGCCTTTTCAAACAAACAGGGTATTATGCTTTGTCTTGAAGTAAGGAATACCTCTTACAGGGTAATTATGTGATGGTCCAGTAACACTTTTGAAGTGTTAGAAGTGCTTAGATTGGTTAACGGCTGTTAACCAATCAAGTCAGCTAAAATATTCCATCTTTGTCTTAGCCTCACTCATTTATCTACATGCATTTAGTCATTAGATTAGCATTTATGGCATACCATTAATTTTTTATCTTTGCATGTTTATTATTTAAGACAACTGCTTGACTGTATCACCAAAATAATGTGGTTTGTTTCTTCTATTATTTGTGTATATTGTCATCCACAGAATTATTCAACATTTTCATATTTGGTCATAAAGTTATTTATTTTGGAAAATACAAGTAATTAAAATAAAACACTTTTTTTACAAGTGTCATTTTAAATAGTAACATGAGCTATGAAAACCAGGGACACTATGAGAGAGGATGCTATGAGAGAAAATATATCTCTGCCACATGCTAACAGACAGTTAAAGTTTCCTAGAAAAGTCAAAGTGGTTAAAAGCATTTCAGCAGATTTGCATCATAGTGTAAATACTGTAGTATCATTCATTTTGTCTAATAACATTAACATAGTAATACAAAATATAAATACTAATATTATATAGCATATAATACTATACTATAGTAAATGTAATATATAAACAGTATTCCTATAGTAATACTGAAGGCCAATCATTGGTCTTCAGCCACTCAAAATATTGTATAGTTGTACTTATTTTGGCCACGTCTCCACATTCACTTTACATTTTGCAAATTGTCACATTAATTTCATTATTATAATATTCTCATAATCATATTTGGACATTTGAGTAAATATATACTGTTGGTCTTTAAAAAAATTGTAATATGCAGATGTCAACTTTTCAATTTGTACTGACCTGACTTTGTGAGCAAAATTGTACCTGAGAATTCATGTCTCAAACTTTCAGCTCAAAAAGTTATAGTAGTCTGGTGTCAATGCTTAAAAAAGGAAACTCTGAACAAGTCAATGAATGCTTTTATTGGTGCATGTTGACCATACGTTCATAATGAATCTTAGCATGCTTTTATGTATAATTTAAAGACATTGAACAAATACATTAAACTAATGCATGACGCTTTTTTGTTGCCTGTGTAAAATATTCTCTAGAAATTAGGGTGTGTTTCTTGGTCACACTTATAAAGTAACATAAGTCTATTTTAAGTTATGCATTCCTTCCAAGTTCAAAAACAAATTTGTCTTTAATTAGAAATCCATCATAACTATATAGATGTTACACCCCTGTCAAATTGTCTGTTTTGGTTTGTTCCATGTAAGCCCTTATTTGGGGTTCTTGTCTCTGTTAATTGTTATCGGATTCATCTATGTTTGTAATTAGTGTTCCCTTAAAGTTGTTTCCTGTTTTTATGTTCATTGTCTGGTATTAACGTTGTATTTGTTCACTGCATTCTGGCCCATCCATGCCCGATTTACCTGTTCCTGTGAATTATATCTATTAAATAATCTATTTTATGTTGTTCTGCATGTTCCATTGACATCCCTTTGTACAATAACTATACACAGACATAATGTTTGCTAAGAAGTTAAATGTCAGTGGACATCACAATAAGTATGAATAAATGATATATAAATGTATTTGTCTACTCCCATCTTCGGGACAAATGTGCTCTGGAATTAAAACCACATTTAAGTTAGTATGACAATAATAAGGGCAATTCCACAGCTGTGTGGAAGGGTTGCAGAAATAAAGCAAAGGGCTTAAGTAAACAATATTTTATGTAGAAGGAAATTGCTCATGATCAGAGATAAATTAGTGAACAGAACTACAGAGCTTGAAGCAATAAACAACAAGTTTGAAGCATTATCAACGAAACAGAAACATTTTAGAGAACTGCCTATGGGAATTTACTTGTCTAAAATAAAAACAAACTTTTTATTAACAAAACAAATAGTTTTATTAACATCAAAATTAAATTGTTAATAAGAATGGCTATTAGTATTTTAAATCTTTTAAAATAATTAAAATATAAAAAAACAATATATTTTACATTCACAAATCATAATTGGATAATTTATTGTAATTTATTTGTATTAAAAATTAGAAATGTTTGGATATTTTACTGAAAAAAACACTAAAACACTGATTAAGGAAACGGTTATTTGCAGTGCTGGCCTGATTATGAATGTGCTGCAGATGAAAATGCTTAGCATTTATAGCACTTACGTTTATGTTTTTGGTCATTGCATTCAAGTCTAAGCATCTTCATTAAATTGTTTTTGCTTAGTAGCAGATTTATTTTGAAAAATCATCGAAAGCATTGAAAAAGCATGATGACTCAAACAATGTATGGCACGCAACATGGCTTTGATATCATTCTTGCATTATAAAGTGAACTCTTAGCCAGCTGCTTTTGTGACCATGCCACCCTAAGGTCAAAACAATAGACTTAAGTTACACCTGAGTCTGAGAGCCCAAACAGAGCTTTTATTGGCCACTGTCAAATGCAACAGAATGTTTTAGATTCTAAGAGCAAATTGGCATTTTTCTGTTTACTTTCATGAACCGAAAAATCCTGTGGACAAATAAATAGCTAGAAAATGACATTTCAAAAGAGGAAGCTTACACATGACATGTTTTGCATCATCTGTTCTTTCTAAGACAACTAACATTAGGAAATATTTAGCTAATAACATCAATGGATTTAATTGAGCAACATTAAGTGATACATGGTAAATCAGCCACTGCTGGATGCCAGATGTAGCTTATTTGGTAGACGCTTTTATCCAAAGCATCTTACAGTGAATTCAAGGTATACATTTTTATCTGTACTTGTGTGATCGAACCCACAACCCTTGCGCTGCTAACACAATATAAATAGCATTTTGTAAATGTTATGTTATTTGGATAAAATCTTAATATAAACTATCAGTCATCTTTTTGTTAAAATCATCTGAAGGACTTAAAAAAAAATCTAATCTGGCTGATACCCATGATTCCACACATTTATTCCACACTCAATTACATTTGCCCTTCTCTATTGAATTGACAAAAATGAAGTTAGTATTCTTTTCATTAGTGACTGAAGATCAGCCCTGGCCCTTTAAAATACAGTTGTGGTATTTAGTCATCATGTATTATTTTCACAGTGTATGAGTGCTTCATAATAACGAAGTACTGCTATAATCCTGTAAATGACTGTCTCTTCATGTGTTTCCAAAAAGAAAATTATAGCAAAATTTTACAAGAACATGACCCTTAGCAGAGAAAACAGTTACTGTTGGCTTTCATGATGCTAGTCCCTAAACACCAACTCATTAACTCAAATCTTAAAAGAATCAGGAAAACTAATAAAAACAACCATGAAACTTAATTTGGAATTGACATAATTCCAAAAAACAACTTTTTTGTTGTCCATGTTGTCCAGCCAAATCCATTTTGTGAAATTACTCCAAAATCACTTACTCTGGCCTGACATTGTTAAAAAACATAGATTGTTGCTCTTAGGGTACTGTATCCATTTTAGTTATCTCAAACACTTCAGCATGGTCCCAAGGCATTCTTGCACACCAAGGCAGCTCTCTTCTGACTAACGTTCTCACACAACACATTGATTCAGGATGTTGACAGAACACCCTGGTTGCCTGACACAAATTGGTTTAATTGGGTAAAAGTTAAGGGGTGGTAAAGGGTCAACTTATAGGCCGGTTGAGGGCTGGGATGTTGTGGGTAAACAAAAGAGAGGTCAAATGGGTTCTGTCTCATTACATTAGACATTAAGGCCTGCAAAGCAAGATCTTTTCCCAGCCTATTCAAGAAAATGCAGATTTTTGCGTCTGGCATTAAATCATCTGCCATTTATTACCATTATTTCAGATATGTGGTCAAAGAGAATCTGGGATGAGCAGTGCCCTGTTGTTTTTGCTTACTTCATATTGTTTTGGCCTAGCTGCTTTAGCAGAGCTATTGCATACAATTACTGGTCAAAATTTGTGAAAATACAAATGCAGACTGCACAGAGAAAATGCATGATGGGTGTTATTTTATGCTAGACTACATTGTAATAAGCCATGCCAAGCTATTCAGCAGGCTTGTTCTAGCTGTAAATGTATTACATAAAGTGAAGTTGGTTCCTTCATGGGCTCTGTTCAAATTCAGCTAAAAACCAAGTGTGACAGGTGAGATAATTCAGCTAAAATTATCTCACCTGACAATTATCTCACCTGTCAATAGGAGGTCACAGGAGGACCTCTTGTGTGTGCCGAATGAAGTATTGAAATAGGCAGAGAGCTACAATAATGTAATGGATGTTGCAGATTTACAACATCTACTGACAGCATTTACAGCTTGCTGTTAATTACCTAAGACAGATAATTCTAATTCATCACTCAGTTATTATTTGGTTTAAGTAAAACATTTTAGTAAAACAATTATGTTCCACATGGTAGTAAAACAGGCTGGCATTCCAGAAGCAGAAACATAAAGCTCATGTGAACTGTTAATGTGCTTAGTGGAATTGTTCGGTAAAACCATGTTGACATTTGGATTGTAATTTCTTGTAAGTCCTTTTCTTGGAATTTGCTGTTCTGGTATGTTTAATGTTTATTTTTCAGCCATGTTTACTTCCACTGTAAGAGCATTACTTAATTAAAACAGTTTTAAAATTAAATAAACTTAAGAACATGTTGACATTTATTTATTTATTAAATTTAACCTGTATTCAATCCAGAATATTCCCAGAATATTCCCATAAAACGGTTCATGTTTAAATTCCTTACTCATAATTAAGCCAACATAAATTGAGCTTCATTTACACTACAGAAGTGTACAAATAATTCAGCCTGGTTTATTTTCAAATATTCCATTTTGTAATCAAAATATACAATCATATTATGTATTTCTCTATACATAATACATGAGGATGCAGCCTACATTCTCCATTAAATTATTCACATCATTATTCACTTACAGCATATTGGTACAAACATATCAATATATTGTTTGTTTACAGGACAGCTATGACACTAATCAAATAAATATCATATCTTCCATTCTCTTTTTAAAACATTTAAAGGCTGTGCTTAAATCCCTCTCTTGGCAAAAAATTATTTAATGAAGTAAGTCATTATGCTACAGATTGCAGTGGGGATATCTTGGGTGCTAATGCTGTAAATGCTGTAAAACTTCTTCTGATTGGCTAATTTCTGTTTATTGTTCTTTTTATAGTTTGTAAATTATAATATTTTAATTTTAATATTATAAAACTTAATTTAAATATTATTTTATATGATGAGCTTTTACTAAAGGCAAGGGAGGATGAACATTTTAGAGATGCTTTGTCATTATTTCTGTTTATGTCATTGTGTTCCTCAGCTGGTAGAGTATTGCGTTAGCAGCACAAAGGTTGTAGGTTCAAACCCATGGAATACAAGAACTGATAAAATGTATACTCTAAATTCACTGTAAGTTGCTTTGGATAAAAGCATCTGCCAAATGAATAATTGTAAATTATTCCAAACCTCCCACAACCCCCTCAGTTCAAGTCCTGACAGTAACAGTATATTTGCTGTTGTTCACTGAGGTAGCGTACAGCACAATTATGAGTTCAAAGAGGAGGTGAGCAGTCTTAAAGTGTAACTCTGTGAGTCTATATTCTCTCCTGAGTTCAGCAAATGCTCAGACCAGTAAATCTGTAGGCTAATGTTTTTCCATGACAGGATAGGGCGGTCAGAAAAGAGAAGGTTGTGACTCAGAACTCGGGTTCTGACTTGAGGTTCAAAGGTTGGGCCTACAGGGACAGGGGCCTTGAAGACCCTGCACAAATGATGTGATAGATCAAACGGCAAGGTTGTAAATAGTTGGTAGCCTAAGGACTTTGTGGGGTATACTTTGTTTCCTCGCTGAAACACTACTCTTCACACTTTGTCTCTCTACAATCTGTTTTATGACTGTGACAGCACTGTTGTCAACCACTTCCAAAAGCACATTCTTTTATGCTTAGATAATAACCTTGGATTAGCTGTGTTTGAAAGAAGATTTGTTCTTATTGCTTTCTAATTATGACATGTCATAGTAATGTCAATTGGAACCATCGAAAACAAATTTAACAGGACAGCAGTTGGTGTGATTATAAGCTCACAAAGAATGCAATTGATTGTGATTAATTTTGGCACTCTGCTGTCAAAGATGTTTTTGCACACTGCTGTACTCTATAAACTGACTGTTATCCCAGGAAACAGATTTTTTATGTCTTTCATATCACTCAGCAGTCTTTGTCAAATAATAACAAATATATCAATATTTAATGTCCATTTAATATGTGGGAAAACACATTTAGTAAATCCTTATCTCATAGGTCCTAATATTGTGTTCTGTTTTACATCAGGGTCGCTATTTTACCATAAGGACTGTACCGTTAAACCTTACTAATGTAATTGCTGAATATCAGCATGCCTAAATCTCATTTCAATGATAAACTATAAACACATCCCTAAATCAAATGTGTAAACTAGGTCTATTGCTGCACTAAAGACACCATCTTGCACCTTTTATTTACACTTGTGTTGCCACCATGCCATGCTGTAATAGCTTCCTAATACAACACAGTTTAAAACCAGAGTGTGTATGTGAAAAGGCACCATTAATTGAACAATGTTTTATGACTGCAGAACCACTGGAAAATACAGGCAGGTGAAAACAACACAGCTGAGAAGTGAAGATCGAAACCTCTAGGACTGGCACTTCTGCATGGAGAGGTAAGTGAAAATAGCTTTTCTTTTCATCAGTGGTGTCATTCAAAGTCGCTCAAGCAAGAAAGAGCTTGGAAAGACATGTGCAATGCTTTTTTATTTTACCTCTGTCTTTTCATAGAACAAATGAATATGGCTCCTTGTTTAAACAGGCATTCATTATTAAAATGTATTGCATGGTTAAAATGATTGATTTTCATGTGTTATGCATATGACAGGACTTAAACGGTTTATTTTAGTAGTGTTTTTTTCTTTGTCCCCACTTGTTCCACTTAGCCCTGTGTCTCCTGAGTGCCTAAACTCCTCCCTCTCCCACCTCTTCCAACAGCCAGTTCCTCGGCCCTGCCTCCGCTGCTTCCCTTCAGCCACTCTGCATCTTACACACCATTCTGTGAGCACTTGCCTTGGAACTTCACGTCACCAATTCCACCCAGTAAGATGGAAGTCTGCTACACCCGGGTCTCCATCCAAGAGACCTGAAAGCATGGCTTTTTTCTCCCTTTTCTCTTCCTTCAAATTCAAATCCACTGTTATGACAATCAGAGACACACTAGCAAATTCAAACAGAATCCCCATGAACTTGTGAGGGAAACTGCTCTGCTCAAGCTCTTTTCCAGCTAAAGCTCATAAAAAGACAAACAATATTGACAAACCCTGTTGCTTTAGGTAAAGTCTTTAAAACCTTGATAGCGCAACTGCAGATGCTAACTCCCTCATTTCTAACTCCTTGGCCCAATGCTGTGGTATAATGAGCATACATACACCTTCTAAAGAAGAGCCCAGAAAATAGACTGTAATTGGAAGCAAACAAAACTAGAGGTATGTACACATTACACATTCCCATGAGCATTATAATTTACCCAAGGAACAATCCAGACATTTTCTACTATAGATAGGGATGAACTGTCTAAAATAATTAAATCATTCAAATCAACAACATGTATGCTAAATCCTACACCTACCAGGCTGTTAAAATAGATTCTTCCTAAAATTATAAATCCTCAACATAGTATTACTGTTCATCATCTGTGTTGTTATTAAGCTGGCTTTTATCAGCTGTTATCAAATTACATTTTATTTAAAAAATACTAGAAAATGTGGTGTCTTGACTTTCTTAAATAGGCTTGAAAATTATGTTGGCATAAATGGAACTTCACTGGCATAATTTTAAATCCCATTTATCTGACTGGTTCTAGTTTGTTGTTATCAGTAATGTCATTGAGAATATGTAGAAGTTTAGTATTTCTATATGCTGCTTCTGGGAGCAATTATTAAGAAACATAGAGTTAGTTTTAATTGTAGTTTACTATTATTACTATGTAGTTTACTAGTATTACTATTTGTAGATAATACTCAGCTGTATATTTTTTTGAGACAAGACTACCACAGTAACACCACATTAACAGAATGTATAGCCAAGTTAAAATAAATAAATTGACTATGTGCTGTACCAGAAGGCCTATTGAATATTAATTTGCTGTATGGCAGATGGTTCTCAACAGGGAGCAGGGTCTGCCCTGCACTTGTCAGACCTCCAGGACATATACAGACATGTAAAACAAACAGCCTAATTGCATGTGAAAGGCAGTTTAACTCCACAGGATAGCCCAAGAACACAAATATGTACCTGCCAGAACATCATTATTTCCTAATCTGTCTTGCATAAACCTGTGTTGCCCGTTTATAGTAAGGGCAAATATAAAATGGCCTGATATAAAAACTATGTTTAGAGTAATATTAATGGTATACATGGATGGATGGGTAGACAGACAAACAAAATGCTAGAATTTGTGTTTATCTCATTAAACTGGTGTATATTAGCAGTACATTAATACCAGTACACCAACCATTTACCACAAAATGATTCAATTATTTAAGGCAATTATTTAAGGCAATTATAAGCAAAAGTACAGTTTTTATTGTTGCGATTGCACCATTCGTCTGTTTGTTTTGTGTTTCATTAAACATTTCAGCATTTGTTGCCTACTGGTTAAAGAGTGACTTGTAATCCAAAGGTTTCTAATTCGATATTCAGTGCTGGCTGGAAAATAATTTGAGTAATCTCCCCAATTGCTTTCTTACCCCCAAGTGCACCTCAGACGCCACAGCGAATGTCTGCCTACTGCTCTCAGTGTGCATGTTTACAGTTTGAAGTTTATGTGTTTCCTACTAGTACTTCTAATGTAAGTACACTTGGATAAGTTTAATGCAGAGGATTCTGAGGACGGGTTACCATATTTGGCCTGCAACATCATTTACACTTGTATACAATACAGACAATTGTGTGACTGTCTACAACAAAAAGGGTAACTTTGAAAACATTTATACATTCTCTTTTAAAGCAACTATCATGTTGCCTGAAAGTTGTTCTGAATGTTTTTGTGTGCCTGCAGTGACTGGAGAAAGATAACAAATGGTTGACAGTAATGGATTGTAAGACTGATTGTTCCTCTCAGGGAACATCTGTCTGACAGCTCAAATATCCATTCCATGCTTCCGCTGCATGGAGAGCTGGTTGTGATGGCTTTACCTAATGGTGAAGTTCAGTGTGGCTTCTGGAACAAGGTGTTCTATGGTCCAATCTTCTGCCGCTGTGTTAATCTCACAGAATCTCAGTGAAAAAAAGGCAATAGAGAAAAAAAATGGAAAAAACTATAAACAATAGTGTTAGCAAAGTTTTCATGTTTTTATCCAACAAATTGTCACTTTCAGCATGTTTAGGCTTGTGTCATTTTCTCAGTATTCACAGAATAACAAAATACACCTACAAAGTGTTTTAAATAACATTAAAAAAACATCAGCCCCCAAGACACAATAAGCTATTTTTCTTATCAACCGTCTGAAAAACAACACCCACAGCCTATTTACACCTCAGCAGGATGCTTGGCTGTGTGTGTTGGGGGGTTGGGTGGGTGGGTTAGAATATGTGTACAGATTTTCTGTGCTTTGTTGGTCATGCCTCTGCCACATATAAAGAGCCATATGACTTATATGTAATAGTAAATTAACTAGTGTCCTGTACACTCACCCATTAAGCCATTTTTTTATGTTTATTTAACTGTGTGTGTGTGTGTGTGTGTGTGTGTGTTTGTAAGTTCCTGTTCATAGTAGAAAGCATAGTAGAAAGCTTATTCATAAGTCCCTTTTCATAGTAAAGGCAGAAAGTAATTTAATAGTGTAACATTGTTATATAAAATATAAAATGTTCACCATAGCAATTAGAAACAAATGTGCATCTGTTTAAAGGAATCACTGAAAAATTTAGGTGAATTCTGGCATTATTTACTCACCCGGTAAAATACCATAGAAATCAGTAGTGACCTAAAACTGTTTAGATACAAACATTCTTCAAAATATCCTCTGTGTTTAGCAGAACAAAAAAAACTATACAGGTTTGGAACAACTTGAGTGTGAACAACTGCGTTTTTGTGAACCATCCTTTTAAGACAGCAGTAGCTAAGGCAGAACAGGCTGTAGTTTGCTTTGACCTTGAGGGAGCTGAAACTGCCACGGTCCAGATGGCTACAGACAGGGTGTGAAGGAGACAATGGGTGAGACAAGCGGGAAATAGAGACAGAGAGGGAGTATAGGAATTTGACATCCTCTTCACCTTCCAATTATCCATACACAGCTCATCACTCACAGACTCATTGTTGATGTTACTTCCAATGTATTATTCTATTAAATAGATAATCCTCCAGTTCACATGATCCGTCATGTAAATGGCATGCTCATAAGCTGACTGTATATTCTTCTACAAACATCCTAGATTAGAAGCACTGTCTTTTGACAAATAACAGAAACTAAAATGCTTTTATGTAGATGTATTCTGATTTGTTTAAGATAAAAATTTAGAGACTGTAGGAACATTTCACAACATTCCATGCCACATTACAGAGTGATACTGTATAAATAGCATAGCATGTAAGGAGCTTAAATATTCTGTTTACCTTACAGTGCATGGGACAAAAGGGAAAAGCTCTCAGCTGATTGTTTAGTGACCTTCATCATTGACCACTCTATGGTTATGCCAACTGCTTGGAGCAAACAGATTCTTTTGGGTTTGGGCAAGGTGGCAAAGAAGCAAAAACAGAATTTGTTTTGTTTTTAATGGTAAGGTTATAATTTTTGAGAAAGTATCATAAAATTTCACAATAGCTAAAAGAATTCAATAGCAAAAACTTCTCAATATTCTCAGTATTCTCAATAGCAATTCATAAACAGCAACATTTGGTGACCCAAATCATGATGGAACAACATTTTTACTTGATCTAAAAACCTCAGAAACCCTTAATCCCCTTTAATAACCATATCACTAAACTATCATACTTATACAATACACTATTAAATTGACAAACATTTTCTGTGCTTTTTTACGTACGCTCTAATATCTGTACTACTTTAGCCTACTCCTGTAACACTTACTCTTGAAATACTACATCTTTTGCTGGCTCTTCTATAATAAAGTGATTGTGATGTTCCTCTTTTGTAAGTTGCTTTGGGTAAAAGTGTCTGCCTGATAACTCAAAAAGGTATGAAAGGCTCCTGTCCAAAGGTATGTACTGTTGTTGGATAAATGGTTCAAGTCACATATACTCCCTGCATCTTTGTTTCTCTTGGTCTATGGGGTGGTCTGGAAGCAGTGTAGGCAAAAAAGATAATGCCTCAAAGAGGGAGAGATGGTCTTCATCAAAGCAAAACATGCTCATATCCCAGGCACCATGACAAAGGAGATTCAGCATGCTCTTCAGTCCACAGTTTAAACATACATTTGTATGTTTATATCCCCCAGAAAAAACACTGACACATTTGTATAAGAACGTAATTGGAGTGCTATCATGCAGCATACTGAAGCACTTTTCACACGGATGGTAAAGAGTGGATTATGTTGAAATAGAGGTCCCCTTTGCTCCTGGGGGGATGAAAGATTGATGTCAGTGTAGGTAATGAATCACCCATTATCTTTGAAACTGTGATGTCCTTGAACTCCAAGGTTTGCCATATGTTGTAAAGGACAGGGCTGCAGAAAGGTGCAATAAAGGTTAGTGAGTCCTTGGTGGGTATGGAACAGAAAAAACTCTTGGTCTCAGCTTGTGTGTCCATTGGTTGAATAAGTTTTCAACCAATTTTTTTGCCAGTTCAACCATGTAGCATTGCCATATGTATTTGATAAGCTGTTTTTATGTCCTCATATATTGTATTTTATACTACTAATACTTAAATAAAATTCTAATTATATAAATAATACATAAAAAATATGAAAATAAGGTAGACATTTTAGCATTAATGCTGTAATAAAAAAAATTAATTTACAAACATTATATCCTTATTAATGAGTCAGATTATTGGTCATTTTTGTAGCAAATGATAAGATATCCCATTCAATCCCATAGACCATAGATGTGTTGAGAATAGCTACTCTTGGGATTTTTTATTGTAACTAATAAACAGCTGTCTGACTACCTGACTTTTTTGGTATTGTGTTCTTCCTACTTTAGGGAATATGGAAAGCCAAATCTAAAAATTCCTAAAGCCAAGTTAAATCTGTTGTAGAGAATCTGATGGATTTCTACAACAGCAATGATAGATTTGCCAGTATGAAATGTGTGCTAATGCATGGCTCCTCAGCTAGCACATATATCCCTTAACACTTAAACAAACTTGTACTTTGTAGTCAAAACACAAGTCTAGAATCACACTCCAGATTTTTCATCTAGCATGGAATTTCAACAAAGAGAGAAGAGGAGTTATATATCTCTACTCAGACAGCGGATTTAGGTTTTCACTTGTTTGGAATAAGAGTGAAACAATATGTGTATATCTGGGGTAGTTTTCTGCCCAGACCCAGTCCAGATGTTTACACAATGATAGAAATCAGGGAACATCAAGTTCAATGCTTTTGCATTTCTCTGTGTATATCAAGTGTAATTCAATTTTTTTTTCACTTTTATAACCTAATAAATAATAGCAGCTTTAACATGTTAATAGATTAGAGCCAGTAAACAGTGTTTAAGAAATTCACAGGCTACGCTGGCTTTGAGGAATGATAGACTGATGGACTGAATTAAATTAAGCTTTATTCTTCTAACAGACCTTTAAGGCATTTCTGTTACTCATAAAAAGGCAACTCTGAGGAAATGTATTAAAAATGAACTGTGCCCGCTGACGGATTTGTTGTTACATTTGCATGTAACTGTCTGCAAGGTTTCTTTGGTCAAATTCACTTAAAGAAATATGTAAATCAGGTAGTGATACAAAATTGTGCCTGTTTGTATAGATGTATTCAAGGCCACTTACGCTGTACATGCAAGTGTGTGCATTGTTTTTCATTTCTACCTAGGTTATTATCTGGTTTCACTGAGCATACATGCCTTTCATTTACAATTGTAATTGTTACATTAGAAGCATTTTAATTCAGAAGGCTAGCAATGATTAACAGGAGCTAAACAGAACAGCATACATGCCATGTATTAACAAAAACAAAATCGGTGCCCAGCCTTAACTTCCTATTTCTACAGGAAACATGATCCCTTAAACGTATGCTTGCCAGTTGCTAATCCCTGAATTCACATTACTTTCCAAATTTCTAAAATTGTTTTAAAATGTCAGGCCCCTGAAGGGAACGAGATGCTGTGTCAAAACATTATGGGAATGCCATCAGCTTTTATGCACTCTGATACAGGTGTCTAATCACAAATTTGGGGGTGTGTCATCACAGACGGTGTGATGGCATGACCAGGAAACTATAAAACACACATGCATAGCACAGCTCGGTTTAGCTTAGGACCTGAATGAAGCGAGTGCAGGCAGGTGGAACTGAGGTATGGCAGGAAATGCAGCGTCTCGTTCCCTTCAGGGAATCAGGGTTATATATGTTACCTGAGACGTTCCCTTTTAGGAACTCGGGCTGCATCAAAATGCTATAGGAACAAGATGTCCAATATCCATATTGAAGTGATCCCCCTGCCCTCTGTGTTAGATTGCACAAGTTAGGGCAAGAGGACCAAAGGGGCAGGAGTGGCTCGAAGTCTAAAAAGGAAGGCGCTACAGAGAGAGCCTGAAGGTCACCCACCTTCCTCAGAAAAGTAATGGCCAACAGGAATGCCATCTTAACTGATAATATGTGATCAGAGATTTCCTTAATGGGCTTGAAAGGAGGAGCACAAACAGCTTCAAAAACTACATAAGACATTGTACCTGTGGCCTCAGCCTCAATGCACCTCGGAGAAAACGTGTAACCCAAGGGTGTCTACCTAAAGGACATCCTCCTAATGAAGTGCAGTATGCAGTGTAGCGTGTCAGCCGGTTTAGAAAGCGTTGTTTAAAACACTATCTTCCGCTGAAACGAGGGAATTTGAGCTTTAGCTCAAAGGTAATAATAAGTATAATTAACTGTACTTAATTATACGAATTACGTAGTATGTACATGTATAGATGTTCTATCTGATCAAGCAGAACTAATAATAACAATTAATTAATGTATTTGTCCAGCGAAACATTCCTAATTGTACCTTAATTCTAAGAAATGTTATTTCCTATGGCCACTAGAAAATAAACTCCTTACTGATATACAGTGCTACTTCAGAGC